>OY855908.1:30714304-30994304 GCA_963693305.1 Meandrina meandrites
ATAATAACAATGCATCACGTGTATTCATACATGGAGAAATAAATTTCATCACCAGCTTATTTACATGATAATCATTAGAGTTCATAAGAAGTTGGATGCTTTCTGAGGTTGATTTCCTTTCAAAGTCAGGTATTATTTCATTGATTCGATTTAAGAATGTCCGCCTTTGTAAAGAGTATTTGCTACAATCGAATAAGAAATGTGTTTCATTTTCTACTTCATTTGACTTGCACAATGGACATAATCTATTTTCTCTGGGTATATGGCCAGTCTGATATCTTCCTAGTTCAATCATAAGTTTGTGATTACTTAATTTAGACTTCACCAAATTTCGTCTTTCATTAAAATTTTTTAACTGTTGTAGATAGTAGTAATAGTAGTAGTAGTAGTAGTAGTAGTAGTAGTAGTAGTAGTAGTAGTAGTAGTAGTAGTAGTAGTAGTAGTAGTAGTAGTAGTAGTAGTAGTAGTAGTAGTAGTAGTAGAAGTAGAAGTAGAAGTGGTAGTGGTAGTGGTAGTGGTAGTGGTAGTGGTAGTGGTAGTGGTAGTGGTAGTGGTAGTGGTAGTGGTAGTGGTAGTGGTAGTGGTGTGGTAGTGGTAGTGGTAGTGGTAGTGGTAGTGGTAGTGGTAGTGGTAGTGGTAGTGGTAGTAATAGTGGTGGTGGTGGTCATTGTGGTGTTGGTCGTGGTCGTGGTCGTGGTCGTGGTCGTGGTCGTAGAGGGGGATGGGTAGTAGTATAAGTATAAGTATTAGTAAACAAGCTATCCGAGTCAGTACCCTTGTGCCCAATAATGTCTAATCACATGATCGGAAAGTTCAATTTTGTCGTAGACAATTTGATCATACTGCCTGCCTGTGGTAGGTCGAGATAAGCCCCAAGAAGAACGTGTTGCCGTGACTGCACAATGCTTTCCGTAAGATAAACACAGGTTAATATCAGGCAGGTTAAAGAAGATCGCTTTCATGTAAAAAATCATCTTAGAAAAACTTGTTCCCAGTCCATTGATATTTTAGTTTTCTGGCATAATGAGCTTAACACCAGCCTAAAAAAATACCAAACCCAAATAGATAAAAAAAAAAACACAACAAGGCAACAAACACATTACACGGGTAGTAATGGTTACGTTATTGTGCTATTACTAAGAAGTCTAGCAACTCTGCTCAATCATATCATTGTTGGTGTATACAAGCTTATATTATAAAGTAAAAGTCCTAATGATGATTTCCTTTTAGGAGGATTTTACTCTGATGATGTTGGTTACGTTGACAAAAGTTGTAAGAAATGTCCAAATGGTTCTTTTGTGTCATTTGACAAAGCACCAGGAACACGGAAACAAGATTGCAAGTCTTGTCCAGAAGGTAATAATTGATTAAATTAACGATCATTTTAAACACGATTTCGTTACCCCATCTCGCAAAATGGCCTAGCAGGAAATTTCAAATTATCCTTTTATCGTTTTAGTGAACGATACTACGTTAACCTTGGGGAATTAAATAAGGTTTATTAAAAAGGTTATTATCGTTTGTGTCCAACAGGAACGGAAACTGATTTCTTCGCTGGATACCGTGCATGTAAATGTTTGGAAGGATTTTATCGAACCAACATGTTTGAGGAATGTCACAAATGTGGACAAGGTGGACTAGAATGTCAAGATGATTACGCTACTTTGAAAGCTGGTTATTGGTGGAAATGGAGGAACTCATCACACACGGATACGTACAGAGCTTTCATTTCCAATCTCCTTACATCCTTACCAGCATTAGATGCTTCAAGCGTAGAATTCCCTTTTCCCATGCCAACGCCTTACAAGTGTCTGAGAGAAGAGTCTTGTAAAGGTGGTCTTGATTCCCTGTGTGACGATGGTTATGAAGGTCCACTCTGTGAAGTTTGCAGTCCGGGATACTACAAACAATTACAAACATGCACAGAATGTCCTTCAAAAAAGTGGATTGTGGGACAGCTGTCGATCATTGCGGCCATTGTTGTAATAATTACTGTAGTTTTGGTGTGGAGAAGCAAAAGAGAAAACAAAAAGGAGCAGAGAAGCGCTCTAATGGATTTATTTTTGTCCAAAGTTAAGATCGTAATTGGCTTTTATCAGGTCACCTATGGTTTACTTCAAGCATTCTCGTACATCAAATGGCCAGGCTCCTTGCAAGTAATTGCGAAATACTCAGAAATACTCCAGATGGACGTTCTCCAGATAACACCTATTCATTGCCTTTTCACGAGACTTCGCCCCGATGCCTTTGAAAACTTGTTTATTATAATGGCAATAAATGCTGCTGTCATTGGCTTCTCTGCTGTCTTTTATGGACTGCGCAAAGTAATAATCTTACGAAGTCGAAACCTACAGGACAATGATAGGTTAAGAAAAATCTCACAGACAAAAGAATTTGTGTTCAGGAATTTGTTTTTCTTCCTGTACGTAACTTATCTAACCACATGCGCCAAGACAGCAAGTGTTCTACCAATGGCTTGCCAAAAACTTTGCCGAGATGAAAAAGAAGAGTTGTGTTTCAAGTTCATGAAAGCAGATTACAGCATACAATGCCAAGGTACAAAGTACAGTCACTGGCTTATAGTGGCGTACATTTCCACTGCCTATATTGTTGCCCTTCCTGCCTTCTCATTCATTGCTCTTTGGAGACAACGAAAAGCAACAATAACTCTAATAGAAACGGACGCTTTTCAGGATCCAGAATCTGGTATGGAAATGATCTCGGCATTGCGTTTTCTGTTTGAAAACTACAAACATCACTCGTGGTATTGGGAATTGGTTGAAATGTCCCGCAAAGTAATCCTTACATCTGGCATAATTCTTGTGGGTCACGAGAGCAGGTCCTACATTGGCTTGGCATGGGTCATTGCCGGAATGTTTGGAATTCTTTTCTCCTGGATTAAACCAATACGAGACGTGACCGAGAACAGATTGATGGCGACTTCCCTTGCCATTACCGTTGTAAACCTGGGTATCGGAGCTGTGAGCAGGATTCCTGCAGAAAACCTTCCATCCTCGATCGATACGTACACGGACGCAATATTATTCAAAGTATTGGTAATTGGAGCAAACGCTTTGGTGATTGGGCTACTTGCTGGTAAGATAACAGTTTTACTTGATAATACATTATGACTAATTTGAAGCGTGCTAAATGACCAAACGTAACGTGATAAATTGACAACCGATTTTTGAGTATTGGGCCCGTTGTGAGTAGTGATAGAGGTCAGAGGTATTAGATGATGTAAATTGATCCTTATAATAAAACTAAACTGTTTTTTAAAATGTTCCTATACCTCATACACTTTATTCCATAATGGCGGAAAATACGTTTATTCTTTTGCCCTCATGTTAATTGGCCCTCATTGCCTCGATTGCATCTGCAGAATTCAAAATTAAGGTTCTTTGGCTTAAAACGAGGCAACGAGGGCCAATTAACATATTTGGTAGATTGTGCTAAGCCGTGACCCTAAAGCGCCATTAGGCCTGGTTTAAACGTCGCATTTTACATGCGCCGAATCAAATTGCCGAATTAAGTACATGTAAAATGCGACGTTTATAACAATTAAATTCGACAGATTTGAATTGAATGCGAGTTCAGGGGAATATTCGACTGTTCCAGTTTCATTGCCGTTCATAGCCGTTCTTTGCGAAACAAAAACGTGAAATGACCAGATTTTGCGTATTGTGGACAACCTGAACCACGACGGATAATTTTGGGTTTTATATTTGGAATTGAACGCTCAGCAATTAAATGCGGCACTATTAAATGCGCCGTTTAAAACCAAATGCCGATTTTTTTTTAATTCGAGTCGACTCGAATTAGTATTGTATCCGGCCCATGTAAAATGCGACGTTTAAACCAGGCCTTATTGGAAAATCCATGATTTTGCGGATCGAGTAGAGCGGGCAGCGAGTAACAGTCGTTTAAATGTGCAAATTTCAATTTAACACCGTCCATCTTTTTTTAGAATTCCGCTTCTGTCATGACACACTACAGTATTCCTAGTTTACCTCTCTGCAATGTCAGTTCATGAATTCTTGGACACAAAATTGTCGGAAAAGTCCAAAATTTGAGATTTCCGAAGGTGTTCGGATTGAAACACAAGTGCCTTGAAGAGGTAATTGTGGTAATTACATTTCACGCTTTAATGTTGAGATCAGATCTAGAAAAGAACAAGATTTTTATGAATTTAAATGCATTTACTTTACTTTTTGTTAATACAAGCCATTAAAAAAATCGAACGGAAATACATCTATAATTCAGAGAAAAGAATCCGTCCGAGCCCTGACTAGCTCTCCGAGTATACAATATCGACAAATTATTTATAAACCATCACGAAGAAGAAAATACGAAAAAAGCATATCACCAAAATGCACTGTAAAATAAACTGATTTCATAAATAAGATAAAATCTCTTACAGCAGATTTCGAAATGCGAAAAAGCTTAGGTTTCGTGTCTACGACTGGGGCCACTGGTTTTTCTCTTGACATCAAGGTCCGTGTCACACGTGAACACTTCAAATCAAGCGCCATATTTTATTCAGTCATGAATATTCCGTACACTTGTCAATGTCAGTCGTTGAACTTTGTGCATGCATTAATGATGGACGTAAGGTGTTTCCCGCGACCTTAATACGGTCAAACTTGTAATAAGACCATTTTTTTTCTGTGAGCCGTGGATGACCGGATAACTGAACAAGGCTCCACTGTAGAAGAAAAGGATTATGAATGCATAATTGTTTCCGAAATTACTTTTTAAAAAATGTGTTTGAATTGAGGTTTTGTAATTAGAACAGTGTCAGTGGCCTCTGGAGATCCTACAACGCCTGGTCTTTAGTCAGTCAAGAAAATAATGCTAGTAGATACACTTAAATAATACAACAATAATACAATTCGTGTTATTCTGGTTTGCTGGTGTTTTGACTTCGGCATTGCGTACCGTTTCTCATTTTTTTAAAAAAGTCAATTATCTCATTTTCTGGCATGTTATTTTATAAAAGAAAATATATTCTCTTTCACTGTGGGTTTGTTCAGTTATAGATAACAGAGGACGTCAAAATGTGGTAACAACATCACTGGCCAACTCGTCTATGGCTCGCTGATCATTATTTGGTTGTTTACTATACCACGCTTCATCTTTGATCTATTTAACAAATGGTTAACGCTAGAGCGTACACTATTGAGTTATGGATGCACGCGGGAGGTCGCTAAGCACAAAAGAAGCTCTAGCTTCTTGAGTGCTTAGCAAACCTCCCAAGTGTATTCATAACTCAAAAGTCTACGCTGTGGCGTTTACCATTTGTTTCATAGCACAACTTCAAAGCGGTTTACTACAGTTTCTATGTATTAAAACTGCGTGTGCAAAGGTTACTCTCTGAATTTTGGAGTAACACGTGCAGTACTCACGCAATGCCTTTACGAAGCCTAAAAAAAATCAAACTTTTGAATAGATATCAGACGTGGCGCACAGCTAGCAATCTTTCAGTATTATGAAGGAAGGTATTCTTGATATAGAGCTTTTCACATTCACTTGTAGAAAATTGTAGAAAAGTAGAAAAATTCGTACTGTAAGTACACTTTCTTTTTTTCTGCGTTGATCGCTTGCGCCCTGTCACATCACATCTGCGTGTGCGCTGAAGTTGAAAGTATTCGTCAGTGTCCAACCATGGGCAAATAGTAGACGCTAAATTAACCAATCACTGCGCGCGCTTTAATTAAGTTGTGCTATTAAATGTAAACTGAGCATACACACGAAAAAAAAAATGCAATGTATTTGTTAAATTTTGACTTTTAATTACTACATTTAATGAGAAAAAATTTCCGAGTCGATGGCTATAAGCAGGCAGACCGTCATTGTTTTGACCTCAACCAAGAAATCCGACAATTTTTTTTTCATCAAATTTGAAATCTCGACTATTAATTCTTGTTTTCGTTAAAGCAAACTCCTTTATTCTCGTTTTATATTTTAGCTCAGTACGCAGTTTTCCTATATGACTTCTTCACGGAATGGCGCAAAAATCCACATTGGTCCTTTTCATGTTGCCTGGGTTTGCTTCTGCCTCTTAATGATTTACAGGGAGATCTACGTGACATCGCTGGAACGGACATTCTTACAAACCAGCTTCAAACCGGGCAAATTGATAACCCCAACTTACTCTCTGAAGTGAAAGACAGTGGAGCTATCGATGTCACCCTCGAAGAAGCTGATGAAGAAGATGATAACATTATGAAGATACAAAACAAAAGCTGTCAAGATGCCGAGCAAAGCGACACAAGACGTCATCAAGGGACACAAACAGAACTATGCTCGGGTCCAATCAGTTATTCTGAGGCGCATGAGCCAATGTCCAAATTACATGAGTTTTCTTTGTGAGTAAATTGTTGAGGACGTGGCAGCATTATATGAATGTGTGCTCGTTGTTCGTAGCTCTATGCTTGTGCTTGTTGTAACGACCAGTGAAAACCAGCCTTAAAACGGATCATCAGAGAGCTGAAATAATATAACGAAGCTTTTAAATGTATTTCATAAAATAAGTAAGAACTATTCACCGAAGTGGAGGTGAATTAGTGGTGGATATTTACCAAGCCGCTTTCACCGACACTGAGGTCAATAATTGTTTTAGTATTATACCACACAAGCTGAATAATTAGCGGACCAAAACAACACTTTCGGTACCCAAAGCGACACGCAAAGCGATCTGTGTTTCTCTTCGGCTTCTCGGAGGTGAATAGTACTTAGCTAATCACCTCCGAGTTAACCAATCAGCGCGTGCGGAAAGCACTATTCACTTGTGTGGTAATATAGCTAAATGACAACAATCCAAATATGGAGAGACACTGAAAAAATTCAAATAATATATAAGACATTATACAAAACGTGCAGGGGTAGATGAAAAAAAAGTTTTAAGACTTTTCGCGCTTCAGGAAGGAGCCCAGGCCAACCGGAACCCTTCTCTCGTTCAGCCACTTAGGTAAAACCAAAGTCAAAGGCGTACATCACGTACTTGACTCAGAGTTAATGGATTGTCTTAGCATTGCAGGAAAGAACACCTCTAAACAACAACAAAAAAAATGATTTCAAATCAAAGTACGTCACTCACACAGGCCTGCGTTGCATTTGTATGAAACACACTTGATTGTAAAACTAGCGTGGAATTAACTGAAAAAGAAAAGGTGTGGCAATCCTGTAATTATGAAAGCGACTAAAAAGCAAAGGAATGTACTTTTGTTAGTCTTCGATGGTTGAGACTAACGTTTTAGAAGTTGAAGTCGTTTCGTATTTTATGCGTCTTTTTCCTTCAAGATCATATATATTTTTCTCCAAGGTCTCAATATTCCATGCCAACAAACAGGGATGGATGTATCCGTGACAAGAATGAAAGACCATACACTGAAAATGGGCCAGGAAAAGGAGGGATCAACCGTTTTACCACTGGTCCTTATTGAATGAAACGAGTGTAACATGAGATTTGAAGCGTTAGTAACGATGCCAAGTAGTTTTTACTATACGTTTGTTATAGTGCTACGCGCCGTACCGTTGCCACTTGATAACGTTTTCGATTAATTTTTTACAACTTTTTGATGGCTGTTTTAAGTGGCTAATAAAAATGCGAGAAGTGAGAGAGAGGGAGTTGACAATTGTGGTAGAGCGAACGTGACACTTGACAACCCCGCCTCTCACTGTTCTCGCATTTTTATTAGCCATCAAAAAGTTGTCAAAAATTAATCGAAAACTTTATCAAATTTCAACGGTAAGGCGCACAGCACAGTAAGAGAACATAAATGCTATTTTGTAGTGCCAGTGTATTTCGTTGAAATAATTTTTCCTACACTTCCGTAAACGATTATTTCGGTTATTTAATGTTATAACAGTGTATATTAATCAGATGAAATAAGCCAAAAGGACAGATTAAAGAAGAACTATCATGGGGATTTTGATCATTTCTTCTCAAAGCTGCGATGAAAAACCTTAATTTGTTAAGAATTATAACATTAGAATATGCTAGAATGGCAAGAGAAAGAATCAACCAAATTAGTCCACGAAAAACAAACCATGACCATCGAGAACACGAAAATAGTTAGCTTAACGTATTTCAATTTGTTTTCGTATTTTGACCCATTTTGTTGATGTATTTTCACACTTTTAATACACTATATAACTAAGCTGGACCATTTTGTATAAGATCTTATCTTAGTTTTTCAAGTGACACGAAATCCCTGTGATACTTCGGAATCCCCTTTAAACCACTCGTTGTATTGCCAGCGGGGTGTAGTTAAAGTCGACCTCGTCAAGAGACTTGCGAATGAAATGCATTTTACAGATTGCAGGTTGAGCCAATTTCAGATCCAAATTCAGTTTTTTTTCTCAGTCCGGCGTGTAGTTAAAAGTCAACCTCGTCAAGAGACTTGCGAATGAAATGCATGTTACAGATTGCAGGTTGAGCCAATTTCAGATCCAAATTCAATTTTTTCTCAGTCCATCATTTTATGTTCGGTAAAAGCCGAGTGGCTCAAGAATTTCATTAATAAACAGTTGCACATCAAAGTTCTTTATTCCTGTACGGTATAACAGGTCTTTACCCTCATTCAAGTTCTTAAGACTTTGCATATGCATAGAAAGTAAAGAAGGAACACGAACTCTCCTTGAAAAAACTGGCTGTCTTTGTATAGGGTCTACGCACTGACTGCAGTTATGTGCTTATATTTATTTTCTTATACTTTCTTGTCTTTCAAAAACATATATTTATTGCAAACAGTTCAATGCAGAAACATATTTATTTGTAAATAATGTCTCGATGGCGCTAACATGAGAACTAATGAGTGGCGAATAAATTCTCTTCGATGTCCTTGTCAATAAAAGACAAGCGGGGAAACAAATGACTCAAAGTATACCTAACATGCAGAAGAATTTTGAAATTTTCTCATCCTGACCATCTGTATTTAACAAATATTTAATCATTTTTAATATTCTCCTGCTAGTCTCTCGACAAAAGGCTAAGGAAAAGAGGAGTTAATCTACACATACTTCTCAATTTATCTATAGTAAAAGGCAGCAATAAACGGCTCAAAGTGCAGAATTATCTGCGTTCTTTTAAGCAGTGTGACAATTAATAACCAGTTAAAATAGGACACCAATTCGTTGTTGATTCTGGTTTTCATGAGCGAATAGCGTTGCTTAATTGTAATTATGAAACGAAAACATAGAGCAATGAGACTTCTTGCTTTAAAAGGCAATTCTGTGATGAGATCATGATAACAACGGTATGGGAGGAACGCTAATGATGTAATCCCCGGGAAGAATCACTGCACCACTGATTATTTGTCTCTATTTACTGATCCATTGGTAATTATAAATGGTACATACAATTGAATGCCGTCATTAAACAGTCAAGAATCCCTTTCTAACTGAAAAGATATTTCAAGAATTGCAAGAGATACTACTTGCATTCCTCATACTTCGCTTGGTTGTCATTCGAAGCGAAGCCCCACTTGCCTCGCTTTCATGTACTCGACCCAAACTCTTCCGCACGTTCCGCTATTTATGAATAGGGTATTTATTTATTTCTCTTTTTAAAGCACTGTATCGTTTTGTGGTAGCTGTTGATATTTAATTACAAAGCTTGAGCGAAAGCGCCGATTTTTGCTAACCTTCGCACGGTCGAAAGCGCTATGGCAGAGATAGATATAATTTACTGTCGAAACTAGGACAGTAACTAGTCTAGTATCCTGCCAAAACTATTTTGGTATCCTGGCCATTCGCGAAAAGGTAACGAAGCTTACTCGTTCTGAATATAAACTTTATCGATGATCAAAAACTAAAAATACATCGAATACTAGCTGCTTCCGAATACACCTCTAACACTTATCAACTTACTGATCGGTTTTTACCTTTGATGGCAATGAGTGGACCTCAACGAAACTAACTAAATGCTGTTTATGGAACTTTCACTAGGCAACATAATTAATTAATTATCGATCCTAAGAGTTGAGGCGACGGATGACAAAGGCATTACAGCGTGGGGCCTTGTTCTCGGCCACTTTAGATGTAAACTTGTGTTTCTTACCTCAGAGGAGCCGTAGGAACTTGAAATTTCACGAATAATCTTAGAGAACGCCTTGGCTTAAACCTCTGCCTAATAATCGCCAAGTATTACATCTACTTCGCTTCAAGAGAGAAGGAACCCTACTACTTCGAAGCTTTCCTTGTCTATTTAAAGAGCAAATTAGCCATCGAGAAAAGTAAAGCAATATCGCAAATCAATTCTTAAACTTAATGCAAGTTATTTTCACTTTTTTCATGTGAGCAATAGATTCCACACAACTATTCTAAAGCAAGGCCTAACGGTAATAACACGCACGCACGTAGTTTCTGTGTAAGTAGCTTTCTATTTATTTATTTACTTATTTTCTCTTTTCTGTAAGTAGTTTTCTTTTCTTTTCGTTTAAACGTGTAAGTAACCTTATGTCTATTCAATCTTTGTAATTGTTGTAAACCATAAATCAATAAAGAAGAAAGAAAAAAAAACTTGAAATTTCACCCAAAACTAGCTTCAACATCAAACTTTTGGTGAAAAGCTATTGGCTGCTCAACACTTAATTTGCCCGAGAAATAATAAAAATAAAAGCTCCGTTTGTTGGCCCAGTTCTCGGCCACCCGGGCCAAGTTCACGCAATTCTCTGTATCAAAAGGCCTAATTACTTTTCTCGAGCATAAAATTACTTTTAAAATTTATTTGTGTTATTACGATCACAAATTATGCTTATTGGGCTTTGATTTACTTTAGAAAAGAAAGTTTGTAACGCGCCTAGTTGCTCTCCAAAATGCAGGGTCTAGCCAAACCGCGGAGTTGTGTCGTAGATCACTGCTTTCAGATGGTTTATTTTGCAGTGAAAAGATCTTGAAAGAGTCAGAGTTTAAAGGTGTTGTAAACAAGAATTCTAGTCAAGTCAGAACTTAGAGATTTAATTCATCTTTATTTTTAAAACACTTCTTTTGTTTCATTCTGGCCACGGCAGATAAAATTGTATTGAAAATTAAAGCGCTTAGCTGTGTTTGCGAGAAGTGTGGCCAAGAATAGGCAAATACGCAACAGTCACATGGAAATATTTCGAAGTAAATTAAGGCTGAAAATACAACAATTCAACGAAACGTTTGCTAAAGCAGAAAGCCGGATTATTCTACGCTTTATATGGCAAAAATTGGCTCCTTTCGTAAGAATATTCAAACAAAATACGAATTTAAGTACAACTATGATTTTTAAGGAGTTGTAAACAAACAAGTTTTAGGAAAAACAAATTTACCTACCCTTCGCGTAAACGCAACGTGTGAGCGTTCTATAGCGAGTTGAAGGACAAGACCCAAGATACTTAGAGCACAATAATCAGTTTATCGTTTGAAGGAAATACCTTTTTCTAATTCATCTGTGACGCGAAAAAAGAAAAGGGTTGACCACAAAGTGGCCGAGAATAGGACCCGGCCGAGAACTGGGCCACATACTGTACGCTTGGAGATTGAAAAAAAAATAACACACTCACGTTAAGCATTTATTTGTTGATCAGTAGTGCCTGATCGTTGTGCGTTCATCCACAAATTAATTCATTGCGCACCCCCAGGAAAATGTTTTAGCGAGAGTGACTGTACCTCACGACAATGAGCGGAATTGTACTGGAATGCTTTAGACATATTTTACGTACGATGCTGGTCTAAACTTATGTGGGGCTTCAGGAACTTTTTGTCGTCAGTCTGTCTGGTCGTGGGAAATGATGTTTAATTTTTGCGTATTTCAAATATTTGAAAATAGGCTATGCATCGCATAAGGCCATGCCGGCGATGTAATACCTAATATCTTCTATATATGAATCGATAGGTTTTGATTGACCTTAAGTTTGACTCAATAAATCAAACATTACTGAGTCTCCATGACGGCCGGTTTCGTTTTGGAGGCTCATATTTCTTGCCGTCCAAAAACAACAGTTTGTGCTAAACGAGATTGTCCAAGCAGTCCTTTTCTGTCTTGAAATAGTCTTGTTTGGTGCAAAGGCGAAAAGGAATTAGGACCTCCATACTGTTGTCAAAGCCAAGTTGGTCATTTCCAATGTTTGGAAACTCAGTAAAGCCGGGTTTATTTTATGGAAGGTCATACACACTATACATGTTACGAATTGCATCGCTGTCATAACGTTATGCTTCGCCAATTTTTTCAAAATATTTGAACTATGCAAACATTCATCATTTGCCATCAGACAAACAGACGACAAAATTTCCTACACCCTTTTGCAAGTTTAGACCAACACTGCAGGTTTAGCTACGTGATTCATGAAAGGCGTTCCAGTGTAATTCCGATCATTCTGGCAGCGTATGATCACTTTGTCAGAACATTTTTTTTGAGGAAGTCATGCAATAAATCAGTTGATAGGTGTACGCAGTTTAATACCAATTATGTATTATCACGGAAACACTAACTGCTCCTCATCACTTTCTACTAATCCAATGCCGCACGCCAGTGCGTTGAATTTTTTTGGGCGTAGAGCCTTTGTTATCCACCCACTCCACTGTTTAAAAGGCCTTAAAAGCATGTGTTTTATTGTGACAACTTCATTAACTATTATTTAATTGATAAGCTTCGTAGAGGTCAACTTCTCCTGCTGGCGAAAATGAATGACGATCAGTAGCTTGAAAAGAGCTTTTAACATTGTATTTAGCTCACTTGAATCATCATCGTGCACCCGGCATATGCGTGTTCCGAGCTTTCCGTCGGCAGAAGTTTCTTACAACTTCCGCTTCTAAGGTCAAGTGTTCAGCCTACGAGATAACATTTATCTTGTTGTGAAGTAGTGGTTTAGCAAAGTAAGAAAAAGGTCTCCGGAAAAAGGTAATAACAACGAAACAACTGTTTACTTCGAATCGAATAACATGGTCCATTGGTTTCTCCGTGTTTCATTAAACTGACGTGTGTTTAATTATATGCATTACAATGAAATTACGTTTCCAAACACTGGTCACGCTTTTATAATTCAATCTCCGTTATGCTTCGTAAAAGACAAACTTTATCTATCTCCTTGTCTTGTGTTGTCTTTGGAAAACTATGCCCCATTCGATTGCCGGAGAGATAAGCGTATTTAAGATTCATAGTGCGTGGGAGGTTTGCTTAGCTTTCTTGGCCCACTGGCCATTGTTACAATGTGTCACTCACTTAAGCCGTCACGCAGGATTCATTTTAGTGAATTAATGGCCATTCACGAGGTACACGATGGCTCTATACATTTCCCGCCAAGTTTCTCAGACATAACCTGTAGTCTAGGCGATCTTTGCATGCATATACTTATGCCGCTTTCAGCTCTTCCACATCCTTTCCCCTTTAGGCCCATCTACTCTTAAACACCCTCAAACCTCTCTCTACCCCCCAAAATATAAGCTCCCTTTATTTTTCTCCGCCCTTTGTCCGCCGGCCTTATATAAACATTTTGTTGCATAAAAAAGT
Source organism: Meandrina meandrites (assembly GCA_963693305.1). Taxonomy (NCBI): domain Eukaryota; kingdom Metazoa; phylum Cnidaria; class Anthozoa; order Scleractinia; family Meandrinidae; genus Meandrina; species Meandrina meandrites. Next base: position 30,727,785 of record OY855908.1, read on the forward strand.
ATAATGCAAGAAAAACGCGGAACTTTTCTTATGTAAACGAAACACATCCATGTACAAACATGGATAGCGAAAATTAAGCGCGGACCAATACGTTTAAATATTGATTTATTTGTCATATATCCTGAAAGTTAAGAAAAATGCGCACCGTTGTACGGCAGTATTAAATGTTCAACAGGTTTTAGGAGCCGCAGCAGATTGGTTTCTCACCAGGATATATAAAACTATTGTAAGCCTAAATCAACTAACTGTATCACGGTCTCTTTCTCTCTTTTAAGAAGAGAAGTTGCTGTCTGGCTTTATACGGTTATCGACCAATCAAATCATTTCTTTTGTTTTGGAAACTCATGCAGTTATGATTCAATTTGCGCCAAAGTCAGTCGAACAAAATCAACTGAATCATGTATTGTGCATATTGTACGAATTACATCGCCGGCTTGAAGCTATGTTCATCTTAATTTCAAATATCTGAGATACCGGCAATAATTCTATAAGCCTAAAAAGGGCTTTAATTTGTCACGGATTCTAGCAGATTTTGAAACAGCCAAAATTTACATTTGTGGCGTAGGAAAATAATGGGCCATTTTTATTAACAATTATTAGAGCACTGAAACTGTTAAAAAATCATCTTTGGTTGCGGATGGCCTGGATGGAAATGGATTGCAACTTGAAAAATTAAGGCTAACGTTTCAAGTTGTTTTTGAACCTCGTCAAAAAAATAATCTGTTAATAGCTTTAGTTTCATTTCTATCCGCAAATTAAGGTCATGCCTTTCTTAAGATGTTTAAAGATAATGTTTTTCATGGGTTAAGTTGCCTACCACAAATTTCAGAACAGTTAGACCAAAAATCTGTGCAATCCCCATAACGTAGCCCCTTTAAGGGCGATTTACAAGGTACGGCTTTCTCTAATGCGACAAGCTAACAATCGGCCTACAACATGATCATGACTTGGGATCATTTACACGCGTCTGTCGTAATTATGTTGTAGGTTGATTTACACGACGCGATTCGTGTCATAGTCATGATGGCATAACCATGCCGCATGCGACAATCGTAGGCAACATCACCCGGGGGGGGTACTCCCATAAATTTCGGATAGGGGTGTGCCGCGAAAGTTCTTAAACCCTGACCCTATTTAAGGATAAAGAAAACGAAAATTGATACCCTTTTTAAGGCTCAAACCCGAAAAATGACACCCTATTCAAGGAGAGGAGAAGCGATGGGTGACGATCCAAATAACGGCTAACTTCACACGGCAAAACACAAATCTTTACAAAATCGCTTTGCTACTAGTTGAACGGATAGTTTGGCATTTATTTTAGCTGATAGAATTTAGGTACCCTATCTAAGGATAACAGCGGGAACACAATGCCAAAAGGAGCAAAAATGATACCCTATTTAAGGACCGAGAACCTAAAAAATCATACCCTATCCCGCGGCACATACCTATATAGCCCATATATGGGAGTACCCCCCCCCCCCCCCCGGGCAACATCATCGCCCCTTTCACACTGGGGTTTGCGCCAAATCCCTTTCATATACATAAAACATGTTGAACGTATTCCTGTGTAATTCCGACCATTTTCGTAAGGTAAGTCACGGAAACATTTTCCTACAAATGTGCAATAAATCAATTTTTGGGTATACGCTCGATTGAACATGTAGATCACGCCTTTTAAAAGCTGCGGAACTGTCCTGACGCCGACGCCAGGCAAGTCAACAGCGACAAAAATTCACGTTAATCCGGTTTAACAGGGGCGTCAAAACCGGCCACCAGGTTGGTCGGAACCGGTTTTGAAATTGGTTAGGATCGGAATGAAAGCACCATTGGTAAATTAGCAGTCATACAATGCGAAAGTATCGAGCACAGGAACTATTGCGTTACCTGTTTGAATGCCGTTTACAACTGGGTGTTTCCGTTTCTCGTAGAGAGTTCCAATATCGTGCTATTTCACTCCGCTACAGTTATTGTATTAAAACACACTCCACACGAATCTTGTGCACGTAGCTCTTGTATGCTTCAAGTAATGTGAAGTAGTATTGATAAGTGAACAACATACAAACTTTATTGGTTAGCCAATTTAATAACTCTATATAGGCAAAGGTGTCGTTTTCCGGAGAAATTGACAAGATAATCCTACGTTGTTTGTTTGTTAGTCTTTTAAGTATTTAATCCAAAAGGAAATGTTACATTTCTTTTAAGATACTGATAAGAAACTATTAACAAAACAAATCACTGCATTTCTGTTTAAATTATGACCCTGATAGCGAAAACGTGATCCGGCTAACTATACGAAGAGTGCAATATGGAGTAAACACTCACCGTTCAAAAATTTCTTTTAAGACAAGTACTTAACTCTTGATTTTTTTGTCTTTGTATTTTCATTTCGGGTGGGGCCGATTTGGCTTTACGGTTCTGGTTAAAAGGCGTTTCACTTCAAATAAAATGAAATTCCATTCATTTTTAATCCATTATATCGTGGTAATAAATTGAATACATAATCGTATAAATAAAGGTACTGAGTGCACAAATTTTATAGCTTTGATCACCGAGTGATATAGTTAAACACTAGTGGACGTTATGGATTTAATACATATATTTCTAGTAAGTAAAATGTACCATAACTTGTTTATAATTGTTTAATATTAAATCTAGTAATATTTTTTATATATATATATATATACATAGTGTAGTATTGACAAGTTTTTTCCCTTATTATGTAAACTAATTTCCAATGTATGCAATTCTTGCATGGAATAGCTCTTAAGCGTAGGTATCACTCCCTGTTGTTAGCAATGTGCGCTGATACAAATGTAGGTAGAAATGGTTTTTACGTTTCCTCCGGTGGATTGTAGTACCGATCGCGACTGAACGTTGTGATAGATTGCGCAGCAAAAGCAATTGAAAACAAAAAAACTTCGAGGGTAATATCGCTTTGCCGATTATGGGTGCTTAGCTCACGAAGTAAAGATAATATAAGTTGATTTTGTCACTCACTAAATCCATTTCAATCACACGAACCTGCTTAATAATAACATGGATTTCTTTATCTGTAGACGCTGGTTGTATCCTTGCTGACTAATCTAGAAGCTACTCCTATCACCCTCCAATCGTTTTACCTGGGGAAAGCATGCAGTGGAGGAAGTCTCCTTAGGATCCAATGCGAGGATTCAAACGGACACTGTAAAGCAAACTGTGATGGCGGATCCAGGAAAGATGCAAATGCTAGTAAGTTGTGCTGTAGTGTAATGTTAGTATTATCATCCTACAGGCTAAGAAATTGTGAATTCCGTGATTGGATAGAATGAAAAGCTCTACACACGTATATCAAATAACTTTCAATAATGCGAGTCGAATTCAAACTGAGCAACATTTTCGCACAAAGGTAGGGCATATTTGAAACCGTAGTGAGTTGGAAGCGTACATGTGAAAACTCATTCAAGAATAGGAATGGGACTCAAATCTTAAACAGACTTTTTCAACCTTTCACTAATAGCTTACTACATTTCTTTAAAGAATTTACGATAATGGAAGTCAGAGGAAAGAAGTGCATTCAAATCACTAAAGGCGGTACTAAATATGCGCTGAAGGTCATCAAAGGAACAAACGTCGCTTTTGAGGTGGGTTGAAATTACTTTATTACTATATCAATTACTACATTTATTAATATATTCATTTATTTATTTAAACACCGAAAATTCCTTAAAAAACTAAGCATAATATTTAAAACAACAATACAAGATTAATCAAAATAAATAAAAAAAAAAACAGTGCAAACATTTTGTATGGTAATTTTTTAGCAGTTGATTCTGCCTACATATACACGGTTAATATACAAAAATAAAGTCCAGTTTATTTAAATTATTCATTGGTTCAACTGCCTAAATACGCATTTGACGTCGAGGGTCCCCACACAAGATAATATTAGTCGCGGTGAGAGCTTTCTATCTCTCTTTCCATCTCTAAATAAATTACGGCTCTTAAAAAACGGGTACATGTTAAATGCACATCCGTGTAGTTTCTTTTTATCATGTGACCGTTTAACACAGTGAAAACAAATAAAAACACAGTCGTTGGGATTTTGAAAAGGCGAACGTCATCTTCATTGATCATTTCAGAACTCTCATAATTCATGTTCATTGAAGCATTAACCAGCAGTCAATGCCTTGTCGGAGCTTTGCACTTCCCAATTTGTGCGCGAGATGCATAGGCACTTGAAGGGAACAAAAGGAGAAAGAGAGATTGTTTTGAGTTCTAGGAGATCCACAATAATATTAGTCATCAAAGTGTCAGGCAACTAAAGTGACTTCACTGGTAAGAAGTAACTGAAAAGAAGCAGCCTACTCTTGTGCATATGGAGGTTGGTTAATCTTTATCAACTCTATGTTGATATTTGGCGAAGAACGTTTTAAGAACTGTTCTTTTTGAAACTGATGTATAGTTAGTTTGTTCAGAAGTTGAATTATATTTTAAATAGTTGTTCTGTTTTCTTTACATTTCATTCATAGAGACGAACTTGTGACAACACAACCAGGAATGAATTCCTGTTTGAAGAAGCTGCAATCAAGAGAAAGTACCGTACATACCGTATATACATACATAGTACTGTGTGCCTGGGAGTAACTACAAACTGTACGGATAAAACCTTATCTTTAATCCCGGATTTTATCAGCCCAAACGGTACCACTGATAGGCGTTGTTACTTCGATAAAAGACCACCCCGTTGAATACGTACAGGTTTTTTGTATTGCAAGTTTGAAGCAATATATCCAGTTTATCCATTATATCCAATGCATGGTGGTAATAATTTGTATTCCTGTGCGCTTGCTTTTTTTTATTTATTCCCCCGTTAAAAAAAGAATAATTCTACATGTATTTAAAGCTCTCCTACTGGTATAACTATCCGAAATCCGCTCTGAAAACAGTTTCCACCAACATTCTAAAGGGGATAACATTTGAAACACTGGAAATCGTCTGACTATTGAAATAACACAAAGCCTAAAACGAAAAAGTAGAAGAAACATACCATATCATAGAGCTCGTAAAAATATAAATGTTTATGTAGAGTAATTTGCTATAGCTTTTAATAATATTAAAGTAATTGTTTTTAAAACACAGAATGCAATGTAACGCATTGTTAGTGATGTTGTAAGCAAAGAGTATAGCATGTTGTAAGTAGGTAATTTAGTGCATTATAAGTGATATTTAGCGTGTTGTGAGTAATGTACTGAAAGCGCTTTCAAAGACATGATGTTTAAATAAAAAGAAAGAAGAGAAAAACGAGGGTTCAAATGTATTCGTTTGTTCAGAATTAGTACAGAAACGTTCGACTTTAATGTACAAGAAACTAAAGCCCTTTCAAACTTTCAAAATCGGTGGCAAAATTTAAATCATAGACCCACCATGGTACAAGGGGTAGGGAGGGTTGGGAATTGATCCACGGTCCCACCGCTCGTTTTTTCCTCTATTTTTGCTCTGGCGTCAACGAATCTGCCAGCTATACAGGCTTACTATGAATTGCAGTATTTTTCCAATTTTTTTCTTTTTTTTCTTTTTTTTTTTTGCGGTATTGCGGTATTTGCTTAGCAGTTTTTTTTTGCCGTGATGCGGCGTTCAGCAACCCCCAATGTCCCCCTCATCAGGCGTTCTTCCTTTTTGTTTTGTTTGCTGTTAGTTAAGTTCCCCTTAACTGTATTCAAAACCGTGATTTATCTTTGCATTTATTGCTCGAATGTTTCACCGGAAACGTTCTTAAAGCACAATTATCCTGTTAATCTATTATTAGTTAGTCTTCTTCGTTATCTGGGTCGTCATGCAAGAGAGCGTTACATATTCAATTCTCTTTTGCGGTCAGCTAGAAGGCTGCCAATTACAGGGTCCATTGGCATCCTGTTGTCTCATTAATCTGATATATAAGCATTACGTTTACTACGGGTGCTTACCAGACGGAATTGGTTGACCAGACCGATATATTCGAGAACAGAATTCCGTTGTTAGTCAGATTTGTCCAGACAAATCAGGCAATGCATAATATTATACACTGTTGTGGTGTGCTTGTGCTAAAATCCCGTGAAAAGGTAAGGTCCTTTTTACATTCCAAACCACTTGACCGGCCGGCCACCTCTGACTAATGACAAGCGCCCTAAGTTTCCAGACACTGGTCACAGTGTTATTACATCTGCGTTATGCTATGTAAAAGGCAAACTTTGTCTATATGCTGGTCTTGTTTTCTTTGAGAAACGTACGACCCATTCTATTGACGGAGAGATCAGGGTATTTAACATTCATAGTGCGTGGGAGGTTTGCTTAGCTTTCTCGGGCCACTGACCATTCCATATGATTATAATGTTTCACTCACTTAAGCCGCCAGGCAGGATTCATTTTAGTGAATTAATGAACATTCACGAGGTACACGATGTCTCTATACATTTCCCGGCAAGTTTCCTTGACTTAACCTATAGTGCGGGCGATCTTTAAATGCCTGTGCCTATTCAGCGAAATATAAACCCTTCCATTTTCAACTCCTTATATAAGCAAGTAGAATGCAAGTAAAACGTGGAACACTTCTTTTATAAACAAAAACTTACATCCATAGATAAACATGTATACTGCAAGTTAAGTGCGGAACAATAAGTTTGAATGTTGATTTATTTGTCATATCCTCTGAATTTTACAAAAAATGCACATTATTGTTCGTTAGTAGTCAGCGTTAAAAGGTATTAGAAACTCTAGAGGATCGGTGTCCCAACACTAGAGACCTTCCAAGGGGGGTAGCCATGTCGCGATGTCGCATGCTTCTGAAGACCGATGTCGCTTAACCAACAGCTGAAATTCCGCTGTCGTTTTCCGTAGTGTTTGTAAATGTCGCCGTCGTCGCTTATTTTCCCGGGGTATCCAATCGATGAAATCGATAATCGATGACAATCGATATCAATCGATACCAATCGATATCAATTAATCGATTGATATTGATAATCGATGACCAATCGATGGCGAAGATTCGTGTGGTTATCGATTGGTATCGATTTTCAATAACAATCGATATAATAATTGATATCGATTGGTTGCAGATTTCGTCACGTTTCAAAAACTGAAAGCTGACGGAATAGGCAGATAAATATCACATCTCATTCTTTTAATTGCAAACATATTTTATTTTAACGTTTTCAACGTTGTTTGTTACAGTTTTAATAAAAAACGTTTCACATACACAGAAATATTTGCATGTACAAGTGGCAAAGAGGATCCACAAGCTCGGATTATAGGTGGCCGAGCTGTCCACGATTGTTAAAACGCGTTTCCGCGTTCTCCCCTCTTTTTGTTAGCAGTAACACTTCACCGACATTCACCTTAAAACGGCAAAGATGATAGCCTTTGACAACGCATCTTATATTCAGTAGAGCCTCTTCCCGGACTTCTTAGGTAGACATGAAATGGAAGGGCAATGACGGGCAAGTGAGTAATTCGAGTACACATGCAGCGAGCATGCAGCGGTGTTTGTTTTTGGCGTTGAGAAGACTGGGTCGGAATTTGTTACCAATTTCGTCACCAGGGCTTCCTAAAATGGCGGATGATCGGACAGGTGGCGTGTGTGACGTCTGTTCGAGTGTAATGTGCCAATCGATACCAATCGATGAACGGTTTTTGTGTGGTTATCGATTGATCATCGATTGACCGATACCAATCGATACCAATTAACTAATTTTATCGATTGATATCGATTGATCGATTGGTTTTCCGATCATCGATTTTCATCGATTGGATACCCCGGGTTATTTTTTACGAGAAACTGTTTTGTCATAGGACTGTAACCCGACTTTCATGAGGCGCAGTTTGCAAAAATTTTGAATTGCGAAAATGTACGCTACTAGGGGGGTCCGGGGGCATGCACACCCGGGAAATTTTGAAAATCTGAGCTGTCAGCCGGGAATGTCATTTCCTGCATTCTGAGTCACTTTCATGCTATATTTATCGTATATTTATTAGCTAATTTTTAACTATTATTGGTAAATGCACGACTTTCTGATTTCGCTGTCGCTTTTTAGCGTTTATTGTGTCGCTGTCGCATTTTAGCAGGGTAATCGTGTCGCTTGTCGCTGTTTAGAAATTCCCATGTCGCCGGTATTCAGGGCAGTGTCGCATGTCGCTTTTACCCCTTGGAAGGCCTCACACTACGATCTATAAAACTATTGTAAATCGAAATCAACTTCCTATAACATCGGCAGTTTGCACAAGAAGTCTTTTTCTCTCTGAAGAAGAAAAGAATTTGTGGCCCGGTTTTATATGGTTATCGAAACTTAGTTATGATTCACTTTGAATCAAAGTTGAACCAAATCAATTGAACCATGCACATATTATACGAGGTACATTGCCGACTAGAAAGTTATGCTCATCTGAAATTCAAATATTTGAGATACCGACAATAATTGTTAAAGCCTCACACATGTTGGGATCAACACCGTTTCAGCTGCGTAAAATATGTGTGTAAGGCATTCCTGTGTAATTCTGCACATTTTCGTAAGATATAGTCACTAGAACATTTTCCTCGAGGTGTGCAATAAATCAATATGTGGGTGTTCCGCAGTTTGATACAATTAATAACTCTTCCACATCATGCAACACTGATCGATTTCTGATCCAAAGTTATCTTTTCTTTTTTCGCTGTAAGACGGAAAACTTCCCATTTAATAAGCACTGTGATATTATTTTTCTAAGGGTTTTTTTGGGCTAGTTAATTTTTTCAGAACTGAATATCAAGGGTGGACTCAGCCGATACGCCTTATAGGCGGAAAATAAATACTGTGTTAAATAGTGCACGTTTATTGTCAAAATTTCCAATCATTTCTCACGTGCCAACTCTACTCTCAAGGCTCGACATGTGACAACTCCATCCCATAACTATTTCCTCCCTCCACAAAACCCAACATTCCAAGTTCTAGTTCAATTTTCGACGCACGAACACTTTCTAACGAGCTCTGTAGAGTTCTTTCGTGCTTCGCTTATCGTCACCCAAAATATGAACGCTTTTCGTGTACCGGAAGTTTCTTAAAACTTCCTTTCTTTAACGTCCGTGCTCAACCTACATGTCACGCTGTTAAATCTTGGAAATAGTGATTAAGCAAGCGAAGAAAAGGTCTCCACACCTTACAAAACTCCTTGTTATAGGTGTCTTATTTGTTAACAAAGAAAGGAAAAGAAATTAGAGTGCAGTATCGCTGAAAATTGTTACAGTATTCATGCAATATTTTGGCAAGCACGAAGGTCAGAGCGACTAGACTTTTCACCCTCATTTAATCTTCCTCGTGGTTAGAAAAAAATAAGAAGACTGCACGAAACCTGTAAAACCTGTTTTTGACATCCAACTGTATCGTAAAATTTCGTACTCGTTTAGTGTGTTATTTGTACCCACTTAGCGGTGTTGATAATATTTATATTGTTGTATGTATTTAGCACCTCGTAAAATATACGACGATACGATACCTCAAGCGTGTGACTGAGATATATTTGTCACATAACATGCCTAACTGCCGCCGCAGATTTTGTTGTTTCCCAAAGTAGCACTTAAACATTACCCCTTTCAGTGAAACGACATCTTTGCTAAAGTCGGTTTAATAGCTCTGCAGTAAACGACAGACAGCTACTATGACGGCTATGTACAGGTGCTTGGACCCATAGCCGCTTTACCTTTATGACAAAATTTGACCAGAATTGATTGCACGGCCAACAAAAGTGGGAACATAAAAGTGCTTACGGAGCTTTGGTGAGCTCCTTGGCCAAAGAACCGGTTGTTTGTTAGCGCTAGATGAGGTGGTTCGTGTTTATCTCAAGCATCAGAATATCAGGACATGCGCTCCATTAAACATGCAGATCACGACGTCCAAGCTGCGGAACAGTCCTAACGCCGACTCCATGCCAGTCATTATCGAAAGAATTCTCTAGTATGTTAAAAATCACGTTAACCCGTTATTGACGGGGGCGTCAAAAGCGGCCACAAGGTTGATCCGAACAGGATATGAAGTTTGTCAGGCGTAATGAGAGCACCATTGGTAAATACTACCGAATTAGGTACACTGTTTTTTCGGAGACGCACGAAACATCCCGGGGGGGGGGGGGGGGGGGGGGTACTCCCATATATGGGCTATATAGGTATGTGCCGCGGGATAGGGTATGGTTTTTGAGGTTCTCGGTCATCATTTTTGCTCCTTTTGGCATTGTGTTCCCAGTGTTATCCTTAGATAGGGTACCTAAATTCTATCAGCTAAAATAAATGCCAAACTATCCGTTCAACTAGTAGCAAAGCGATTTTGTAAAGATTTGTGTTTTGCCGTGTGCGGTTAGCCGTTATTTGGATCGTCACCCATCGCTTCTCCTCTCCTTGAATAGGGTGTCATTTTTCGGGTTTGAGCCTTAAAAAGGGTATCAATTTTCGTTTTCTTTATCCTTAAATAGGGTCAGGGTTTAAGAACCTTCGCGGCACACCCTATCCGAAATTTATGGGAGTACTCCCCCCCCCCCCCCCCCGGGCGAAACAGTTGCCGTTGGCGACAAAGACTTGTGTTTTGGGTCACGTGGGTTACAGCTGTCAAAATGAAAAGGTAAACGCACGTGAGCACATTCCTTTGCTCGTTGTAGAACATCTTGATACTCGCTTTCGCTTCAACCAGTTCCACTACTTCCTTAAACTGCCCTCCAAAATAACCCGATGCAGGATACCCTCCTTCAGCTATAATCCAATCGACTATGCTGATTCGTGGGCTGTCGTCTATACTTTTTCCACGGATAAAAGACCTTCCCTTGCTTTTAACGGAAAAGCCCGCAATCTCTCTTGCCTCAGGAATGTGAAGGAATGTGATCACGTGCGCACACCTATGTGGCGTTAGTTGTAAATCATGTGGGTTTGATTCAAAGACGAGTCTCGCCAACGGCAACTGTTTCGCGCGTCTCCGAAAAAACAGTCTACCTAATTCGGTAGTAGGCAGACATACAAGGACAAAATACCGAGCAAAGGAATTATTACGTGACATTTGAATGTTTACAATTGGGACGCTTGGTCAGGCTTGGAAACAAGTGCCGTTTGTCGTAGAGGAGGTTCACTCGTTCTCTTCCACATATGCACGAGGTTACCGTTTTTGTACTGACACACACTCCGCAAGAACTTTGTGCACGTAGCTTCAAGCTTCGTATAACATGAAGTAGTTATTGAGACGTGAACATTATAAATTCTTTTATTGGCTAGCCAATTTATAACCCCTTTTATTCAGAATAATAGCTGCCAAGAACAGCCAATATCTCTCGTATGCCCGACCGATCTAAGTAGCATTCATCTCGGCTGTCTGCGCCTGAATCATCCGCTTGATATACGTGCATTTAACAGCGACGACCAAACCTGCGACACCCACACTCAAGGGTGGCGTATGACTGGCTACAGTCTATCCACTTGAAAGCCGTCCGAATGTAAAGCAAAATGTGATGGCTCGTCTCGTAAAGATCCAAATACTAGTAAGTAGCGCTATAGAGTACATCAGTATTATTATAATAAGGCTAAGATTGTATAGAAAGAACAGCTGTTCACAGGTATATGAAGAAACTTTCAATAATCCGAATCGAATTCAAACTGACAAAAACATTTTTCTTGTGTTCGTTGTTGTGCCTTCCTAAGGCCACCGTTAGGAAAAGCTTTTAAATTAGTCGAGCAATTAATTTTGGCCGTGGTAAGAGGTTTATATCTCTCCTTGTCATCTGTGAATAACTTACGGATTGTGTCGTTGGTACTTGGTAAAAGGTAACCACGACCTTTGTCGATCATTTCAGACATTTCACAATCCATGGTCATTGAAGTATTCCGCAGCTGTCATGAATGAATAGTAACGTCTTATCGGAGCCTCGCGCCTCCAAACTTAGACAAATTTGTACGAGTGAGGCATGCGAGATTGTCTCCAGGAATTCTATAAGGTCTGCAATTAAAATATACATTAACAGTGTCGGTTAACTTAAGTGTTTTCACTGGCTTAAAGTACCTGATAAGAAACTGCCCACTCTGGCATATACATTGTGAGCATGCACACAACCCGCACCAACTATGGTGGTTGGTTAATCTTTGTCAACCGTGCCTGCATGCCAACTTTTAACAACTGTTTTTTGTCGACTGTTTCTGTAAAAACGGATGGTTTCTTCGTTATCTAGGAGGTTAAGTGTGTTAAATTGTGGTTTCTTTTTATCATGTGACCGTTTAACACAGTGAAAACAAATGAAAACACCGTCGTTGGGACTTTGAAAAGGCGAACGTGACCTTCATTGATCATTTCAGAACTCTCATAATTCATGTTCATTGAAGCATTAACCATGCAGCAGTCAATGCCTTGTCGGAGCTTCGCACCTCCCAATTTGTGCGCGAGATGCATAGGCACTTGAAGGGAACAAAAGGAGAAAGAGACATTGTTTTGAGTTCTGGGAGATCCACAATAATATTAGTCATCAAAGTGTCAGTCAACTAAAGTGACTTCACTGGTAAGAAGTAACTGACATGAAGCAGCCTACTCTTGTACATATGGTGGTTGGTTAATCTTTATCAACTCTATGTTGATATTTGGCGAAGAACGTTTTAAGAACTGTTCCTTTTGAAACTGATGTATAGTTTGTTTGTTCAGAAGTTGAATTATTTTTTAAATAGTCGTTCTGTTTTGTTTACATTCCATTCATAGAGACGAGCTTGTGACAACACAACCGGGAATAAATTCCTGTTTGAAGAAGCTGCAATCAAGAGAAAGTACCGTATAAACCGTATATACATTCATGGTACTATGTGCCTGGGAGTAACTACAAACTGTGCGGATAAAACCTTATCTTTAATCCCGGATTTTGTCAGCCCAAACGGTACCACTGATAGGCGTTGTTACTTCGTTAAAAGACCACCCCGTTGAATTCGTATACGGTTTTTTGTGTGCAAGTTTGAAGCAATATATCCAGTTTATCCATTATATCCAATGCATGGTGGTAATAATTTGTATTCCTGTGTGCTTTATTCCCCAGTAAAACAAAATAGTTCTACGTGTATTTAGAGCTCTCCTACTGGTATAACTATCCGAAATCCGCTCTGAAAACAGCTTACACCAACATTCTAAAGAGGATAACATTTGAAACACTGGGAATCGTCTGACTATTAAAATAACACAAAGCCTAAAACGAAAAAGTAGAAGAAACATACCATATTATAGAGCTCGTAAAAATGTTTATGTAGAGTAATTTGCTATAGCTTTTAATAATATTAAAGTATTTTTTTAAAAACACAGAATGCAATGTAACGCATTGTCAGTGATGTTGTAAGCAAATATTATAGCACGTTGTAAGCAGGTAATTTAGTGCATTATAAGTGACATATAGCGTGTTGTAATGTACTGAAAGCGCTTTCAAAGACATGATGTGCAAATAAAAAGAAAGAAAAGAAAAACGAAGGTTCGAATGTATTCGTTTTTTCAGAATTAGTACAGAAACGTTCGAGTTTAATGTACAATAAACTAAAGCCCTTTCAAACTTTCAAAATCGGTGGCAAAATTTAAATCATAGACCCACCATGGTACAAGGGGTAGGGAGGTGTGGGGAATTGATCCACGGTCCCACCGCTCGTTTTTTCCTCTATTTTTGCTCTGGCGTCAACGAATCTGCCAGCTATACAGGCTTACTATGAATTGCGGTATTTTCCCAATTTTTTTCTTTTTTTTCTTTTTTTTTGCGGTATTGCGGTATTTGCTTAGGAACTTTTTTTTTGCCGTAATGCGGTGTTCGGCAATAGGCTTTTGTACATTATGATTTATTTTCCCCACTAAAATGCTCCACCAAAATGCTCCATTTCTCCCACTAAAATGCTCGGTCTCCCCAAAAAAAGGCACTAAAACTCTCGGATTAATGCTTATTACACAAACGGTTTTTTTAATTAATTTCAAAGTTTTTAACATCGTGTTAACCGTTAACACTTACAAAAACGAACAGGACTAGTGTTTCAAGTTACAACAACAACATACACAAGTGTGTTAGGGGTAGTTTTTGTTGAATTTTCTCTAACAAAAAATATTATTTTTTCTCTGAAAAAATTAATTTTCCGGGAAAACGGCCACTAAAAGGCTCGAAAAAATGCTAGCATAATGTACAAAAGCCATATTCAGAAACCCTCAATGTCCCCCTCATCAGGCGTTCTCCCTGTTTTTTGCTTGCTGTTAAGTCCCCTTAATTGTATTCAAAACCATGATTTATCTTTGCATTTATTGCTCGAATGTTCACCGGAAACCTTCTTCAAGTACAATTATCCTGTCAGTCTATGTAACAATTATTCGTCGAAGGCGAAGTGAATCTCGGTGAATATTCCCCGAGACGAAGTCAAGGGGAATATTCGCCGAGATTCACTGAGCCTGAGGCGAATAATTGTTTTAGTCTAATTTTCTGAGGTGAATATCAAGAACTACAAAATAAAGAACTAAAGCACGGAAACAACAAACACAAACGCTCGCTTGCATACGTGTAAACAAGTTTAATTCGTCGTAAATCAGAATTTACACTTTAGTTTAAGCAATAACACGGAACAAAACAAACACTAACAAAAAGAAAGATATCTAGTACCTTTGATTAGTCGTTGGCGACTTCTGAACAATTGTCTAAATCCTCTTGAAATGAGTCCGGCAGCTCTGGTCTGAAGAGACCTGAATAATTTTGGGTCAATCGATCGCATTGAGTTTCTCATGGCCGCGTGCGATCTACAAAACCACCGTGTTTACCATCAATTCTAATGTACTAATGCCTTGGAAATCATCTTTGAAAATATTTTCGGTCCAAAAGCCTTGGCAGACAATTTTCAAAATTTCAACTGTGCTGAATACTCCGGATTTGGGGTGATTTCTTCAGAATGAACGAAAATTTCATTCAGCAAAGGCTGCCATGTTTACTTGCCTGGATGGCAAAGGTGGCGTGGCTGAGAAACCAAGCCCGGAAATGCTATATTCACCTCCTAGCGAGGTGAATATAGCGTCACAAACTGGAGCTTTTTCACCAATCAAAATGTTCCATTCTTATATTCACCTCTGGAAATTAGACTAATATTAGTTAGTCTTCTTCGTTATTTGGGTCGTCATGCGAGAGAGCGTTGCATATTCAATTCTCTTTCGCGGTCAACTTGAAAGCTACGAATTACAGGGTCCATTGGCATCCTGTTGTCTCATTAATCTGACGTGTGTTTTAAAATTGGTATATAAGCATTACGTTTACTACGGGCGCCTACCATTAGACGGAATTGGTTGACCAGACCGATATATTCGAGAACAGAATTCCGTTGTTAGTCAGATTTGTCCAGTCAAATCAGGCAATGCATAAATATTATACACTGTTGTGCTGTGCTTGTGCTAAAATCTGGTGAAAAGGTCAGGTCCTTTTTACATTCCAAACCACTTGTCCGGCCGACCACCTCTGTCTAATGGCAAGCGCCCTAAGTTTCCAAATACTGGTCACAGTGTTATTACATCTGCGTTATACTATGTAAAAGGCAAACTTTTACCTGAATCACACCAACAAAACCTGCTTAGTTAAACTAGGTTTAAGAAAATGAAAATCAGCAACAGACAACTGACAGACTAAATTTTACATAGGGTTCAAGTATGCTCTAACTTGTGCTTTCAATGTGCTAAATGTGAAGTTGATAAACATCAGTCGACAACTTCCATTAACTTCCATTACGAAAACATTTAAACTTGTTTAAGCTTTGGTGTGAATGGGGTATTTGTCTCTATGCTTGTCTTGTTGTCTTTGAAAAACGTACGGCCCATTCTATTGCTGGAGAGATCAGCGTATTTAAGATTTATAGTGCGTGGGAGGTTTGCTTAATTAGCTTTCTCGGAACACTGACCATTGTAATAAAGTTTCACTCACTTAAGCCGCCAGGCAGGATTCATTTTAGTGAATTAATGGCAATTCACGACGTACACGATGGCTCCATACATTTCCCGCCAAGTTTCCTTGACTTAACCTATAGTGTGGGTGATCTTTAAACGTCTGTGCCTATTCAGCGAAATATAAACCTTTCCGTTTTCAACTCCTTATATAAGCACGTAGAATGGAAGTAAAACGTGGAACACTTCTTTTATAAACAATAAGTTTCAATGTTGATTTATTTATCATATCTTCTGAATATTACAAAAAATGCACACCGTTGTACGTTAGTAGTTAGCTTTTAAAAGGTATCAGAAACTGCAGAGGATCGGTGTACCAACAGTGGGATATATAAAACTGTTGTAAATCGAAATCAACTACCTGTAACATTGGCAGTGTGCACAAGAAGTCTTTTTCTCTCTGAAGAAGAAAAGAATTTGTGGCCTGGTTTTATATGGTTATCGAAACTTAGTTATGATTCACTTTGTAACAAAGTTGAACAAAATTATATTATACGAGGTACATTGCCGACTAGAAAGTTATACTCATCTGAAATTCAAATATTTGAGATACCGACAATAATTGTTAAAGCCTCACACATGTTGGGATCAACACCGTTTCAGCAGCGTAAAATATGTTTGTAAGGCATTCCTGTGTAATTCTGCACATTTTCGTAACATATAGTCACTAGAACATTTTCCTCGAGGTGTGCAATAAATCAATATGTGGGTGTTATGCAGTTTGATACAAATAATAACTCTTCCACATCATGCAATACTGGTCGATTTCTGATCCAAAGTTATCTTTTCTTTTTTTCTAAGGGTTTTTTTTTTTGGGCTAGTTAATTTTTTCAGAACTGAATATCAAGGGTGGGCTCAGCTGATACGCCTTATAGGGGTCTTATTGTTCTGCTGTGCTATCACTTGCCACGAACAAATCGTTAAAAGTACTAAAATAAATACTGTGTTAAATAGTGCGTTAAATTTGTTACACGTTTATTGCCAAAATTTCCAATCATTTCTCACGTGCCCACTCCACTCTCAAGGCTCGATATATGACAACTCCATCCCATAAACTATTTCCTCCCTCCACAAAACCCAACATTCCAAGTTCTAGTTCGATTTTCGGCTCATGAACGCTTTCTAACGAGCTCTGTAGAGTTCTTTCCTGTCTTTCGTGCTTCGGTTATCGTCACCCAAAACATCAACGCTTTCCGTGTACCGGAAGTTTCTTAAAACTTCCTTTCTTTAGCGTCATTGATCAACCTACATGTCACGCTGTTAAATATTGGTCATAGTAATTAAGCAAGCAAAGAAAAGGTCCCCAAACCTAACAAAACTCCTTGTTATAAGTGTGTTATTCATTAACAAAGAAAGGAAAAGAAAAAGTATGTATTTCCAATCATTTCTCACGTGCTCACTCCACGCTTAAGGTTTGATATGTAACAACTACATAAACTATTTCCTCCCTCCACAAAACCAAACATTCCAAGTTCTAGTTCAATTTTCGACGCACGAACACTTTCTAACGAGCTCTTGAGAGCTCTTTCATGCTTCGCTTATCGTCACCCAAGATATCTACGCTTTCCGTATACCGAAAGTTTCTTAAAACTTCCTTTCTTTCCAAACCTAACAAAACTCCTTGTTATTGGTGTGTTATTCGTTAACAAAAAAAAGAAAAGAAATAAGTGTGTAGTATCGCTGAAAATTTCTACAGTATTCATGCAATATTTTGGCGGGCCCGAAGAGCAACTAGACTTTTCACCCTCATTTAATCTTCCTCGTGGTTAGAAAAAAATAAGAAGACTGCACGAAACCTGTAAAACCTGTTTATGACATGCAACTGTATCTTTAACTTTCGTACTCGTTTCGCATGTTATTTGTACCCACTTAGCGGTGTTGATAATATTACTATTGTTGTATGTATTTAGCACCTCGTAAAATATACGACGATACGATACCTCAAGCGTGTGACTGAGATATATTTGTCACATAACATGCATATGCCTAACTGCCCCCGCAAATTATGTTGTTTCCCAAAAACTCGAAGTAGCACTTAAACATTACCCCTTCCAGTGAAACGACATCTTTGTTAAAGTCGGTTTAATAGCACTGCAGTAAACGAAAGACATCTACTAAGACGGCTATCCACAGGTGCTTGGACCCATAGCCGCTTTACCTTTATGACAAAATTTGACGAGAATTGATTGCACGCCCAACAAAAGTTGGAACATAAAAGTGCTTACGGATCTTTGGTGAGCTCCTTGGCCAAAGAACCGGTTGTTTGTTAGCGCTAGATGAGGTCGTTCGTGTTTATCTCAAGGATCAGAATATCCGGACATGCGCTCCATTAATCATGTAGATCACGACGTTCAAGCGGCGGAACAGTCCTAACGCCGACGCCATGCCAGTCATTATAGAAAGAATTCTCTAGTATGTTAAAAATCACGTTAACCCGTTATTGACGGGGGCGTCAAAAGCGGCCACAAGGTTGATCCGAACAGGATATGAAGTTTGTCAGGCGTAATGAGAGCACCATTGGTAAATAGACAGACATACAAGGACAAAGTACCGAGCAAAGCAATTATTACGTGACATTTGAATGTTTACAATTGGGATGCTTGGTCAGGCTTGGAAACAAGTGCCGTTTCTCTTAGAGGAGGTTCACTCGCTCTCTTCCACCTATGCACGAGGTTACTGTTTTTGTACTGACACACACTCCGCACGAACTTTGTGTACGTAGTTTCAAGCTTCGTATAACATGAAGTAGTTATTGATACGTGAACGTTATAAATTCTTTTATTGGCTAGCCAATTTATAACCCCTTTTATTCAGAATAATAGCTGCCAAAGAACAGCCAATATCTCTCGTATACCCGACCGATCTAAGTAGCATTCATCTCGCCTGTATGCGACTGAATCACTCGCTTGACGTACGTGCATTTAACAACGACGACCAAACCTGCGACACCCACACTCAAGGGTGGTGTATGACCGGCGCTCTGGTCATTTAACCACTCGTTAACTAAACTAATCCAATACACAGGCCAAGAAGGAAAAGACAGGCTCACAAAGAGACAAAAAGGCCTTATTTCATAGGAAGCATAATGAGAAAGAAAGACTATCGAGCGAACTCACATTTTATTGGCTGAACAGTTCTTATACCCGGTTTATCGTCAAATGACTTAACCGGAAAAATATATCTTAACTCAAGTCAAAGGTTTGGCTTTGCGGAGTTGTTGCAAGTAAAAAAAGATACAAATTGTCAAACTAATCCTACGTAGTTCGTTACTAAGTGTTTTAAGTATTTAATCAATTAGGAAATTGCTTTTAAAATATACTGATAACCACATCACTGCATTTTTCTTTGTTATTCCGTCTTAATTGTGACCCTGATAGCGGATGGATGATTCACCTAACTATATTAAGAATACTGTTTAAAAAAGGCAATGTTAAGTGACTACTCACCGCCGAGAAATTTATTAAAAGACAAATACGTGATAACACGTGATTTTTTCCTCTGTGTGTTTTCACCTGGGGTGGTGCTGATTCTGGTTTTTAAAGGCGTTCTGGTTAGAAGGCGTTTCAATTCAACTGGAATGAAATTCCATTCATTTTCAAACCATTATATAGTGCAAATAAATTGAATACATAATCGTATAAATAAAGGTACTGAGCGGACAAATTTTATAGCTTTGATCTCAGAGTGAAAGTTGAACACACGGTGGACGAAATGAATTTAACATATATATTTCTAGTAAGTAAAATTTACCATAAATTACTTATATTTATCTATTTATCTATCCCTTCTTGTGCAAACTAGTTTCCAATGTACATGTATTTAATTCTTGCATGGATAGCTCTTTAGCATAGGTATGTATCCCTGTTCCGGGCAATGTTCCCTTATACAAAATGTGGGTAGAAATGATTTCTACCTTTGCTCCGTTGGATATTGCAGTAGATTGGGCGGCCAAAAGAAACAAAATGTTGAGCGTGAAATAATTTTGTTGATTATGGGTGCTTAACTCATCGAGGAAAGCTGATATAAGTTGATTTGGCCACTCAAGAAATCCTTAACCTAGTTTAAACCCTTTTAAAACATGTATTTCTTTATCTGTAGACGATGGTGGTATCCTTGCTATGTGAAGCCAGTTTAATCTCATGCGTGCGAAAAAATCAAACTCCTATCAGCCTCCAATCGCTTTACCTGGAGGGAGGCAATTGCAGCGGTGGAAATCTTCTTAAGATCCACATCAATCCACAGTGTAAGGTTTCCAACGGACTTTGTAAAGCAAAATGTGATGGCTCGTCTCGTAAAGATCCAAATACTAGTAAGTAGCGCTATAGAGTACATCAGTATTATTATAATAAGGCTAAGATTGTATAGAAAGAACAGCTGTTCACAGGTATATGAAGAAACTTTCAATAATCCGAATCGAATTCAAACTGACAAAAACATTTTCTTTTGTTCGTTGTTGTGCCTTCCTACCTATCATTCAAAATTAGAAGTGGCAATTAATTTATAAAAAGATTAATTCAGCTTTTCGCTCATAGTTTGTTTTATTTCTTAAAGCATTCACGATAATGAAAGTCGGAAGAAAGAAGTGCATTCAATGCACTGAACAAGGCGGTACCAAATATGCGCTGAAGGTCGTCAACGGAACGAATGTTGCTTTTGAGGTGGGTTGAAACAACTTGAGATTTTCAATTACTTTTTTTATTTATTTACTTATTTATTTATTTAAACGCCTAAAAATCAATTAAAAAGCTAACAATAAGATTTAAAACAACAATACAGGTGAAATTAAAACAAAAATCCAATGCCACTGTAGCCGTTGACTCTGCTGACATATACTTGTCAGTAGATTGAAAAAAATTGCAGTCCAGCATGTATTACAAGGCCACCCTTAGGAAAAGCTTTTAAATTAGTCGAGCAATTAATTTTGGCCGTGGTAAGAGGTTTATATCTCTCCTTGTCATCTGTGAATAACTTACGGATTGTGTCGTTGGTACTTGGTAAAAGGTAACCACGACCTTTGTCGATCATTTCAGACATTTCACAATCCATGGTCATTGAAGTATTCCGCAGCAGTCATGAATGAATAGTAACGTCTTATCGGAGCCTCGCGCCTCCAAACTTAGACAAATTTGTACGAGTGAGGCATGCGAGATTGTCTCCAGGAATTCTATAAGGTCTGCAATTAAAATATACATTAACAGTGTCGGTTAACTTAAGTGTTTTCACTGGCTTAAAGTACCTGATAAGAAACTGCCCACTCTGGCATATACATTGTGAGCATGCACACAACCCGCACCAACTATGGTGGTTGGTTAATCTTTGTCAACCGTGTACGTTGATAATTTTCTAAGGATTTTCACATGCCTGCCAACTTTTAACAACTGTTTTTTTGTCGACTGTTTCTGTAAAAACGGATGGTTTCTTCGTTATCTAGGAGGGTAAGTGTGTTAAATTGTGGTTTCTTTTTATCATGTGACCGTTTAACACAGTGAAAACAAATGAAAACACCGTCGTTGGGACTTTGAAAAGGCGAACGTGACCTTCATTGATCATTTCAGAACTATCATAATTCATGTTCATTGAAGCATTAACCATGCAGCAGTCAATGCCTTGTCGGAGCTTCGCACCTCCCAATTTCTGCGCGAGATGCATAGGCACTTGAAGAGAACAAAAGGAGAAAGAGAGATTGTTTTGAGTTCTAGGAGATCCACAATAATATTAGTCATCAAAGTGTCAGTCAACTAAAGTGACTTCACTGGTAAGAAGTAACTGACAAGAAGCAGCCTACTCTTGTACATATGGTGGTTGGTTAATCTTTATCAACTCTATGTTGATATTTGGCGAAGAACGTTTTAAGAACTGTTCCTTTTGAAACTGATGTATAGTTTGTTTGTTCAGAAGTTGAATTATTTTTTAAATAGTCGTTCTGTTTTGTTTACATTCCATTCATAGAGACGAGCTTGTGACGACACAACCGGGAATAAATTCCTGTTTGAAGAAGCTGCAATCAAGAGAAAGTACCGTATATACCGTATATACATTCATGGTACTATGTGCCTGGGAGTAACTACAAACTGTGCGGATAAAACCTTATCTTTAATCCCGGATTTTGTCAGCCCAAACGGTACCACTGATAGGCGTTGTTACTTCGTTAAAAGACCACCCCGTTGAATTCGTATACGGTTTTGTGTGTGCAAGTTTGAAGCAATATATCCAGTTTATCCATTTTATCCAATGCATGGTGGTAATAATTTGTATTCCTGTGTGCTTTATTCCCCAGTAAAACAAAATAATTCTACGTGTATTTAGAGCTCTCCTACTGGTATAACTATCCGAAATCCGCTCTGAAAACAGCTTACACCAACATTCTAAAGAGGATAACATTTGAAACACTGGGAATCGTCTGACTATTAAAATAACACAAAGCCTAAAACGAAAAAGTAGAAGAAACATACCATATTATAGAGCTCGTAAAAATGTTTATGTAGAGTAATTTGCTATAGCTTTTAATAATATTAAAGTATTTTTTTTAAAAAGACAGAATGCAATGTAACGCATTGTTAGTGATGTTGGAAGCAAATATTATAGCATGTTGTAAGTAGGTAATTTAGTGCATTATAAGTGACATATAGCGTGTTGTGAGTAATGTACTGAAAGCGCTTTCAAAGACATGATGTGCAAATAAAAAGAAAGAAAAGAAAAACGAAGGTTCGAATGTATTCGTTTTTTGAGAATTAGTACAGAAACGTTCGAGTTTAATGTACAATAAACTAAAGCCCTTTCAAACTTTCAAAATCGGTGGCAAAATTTAAATCATAGACCCACCATGGTACAAGGGGTAGGGAGGTGTGGGGAATTGATCCACGGTCCCACCGCTCGTTTTTTCCTCTATTTTTGCTCTGGCGTCAACGAATCTGCCAGCTATACAGGCTTACTATGAATTGCGGTATTTTCCCAATTTTATTCTTTTTTTTCTTTCTTTTTTTGCGGTATTGCGTATTTGCCCAGGAGTCTTTTTTTGCCGTAATGCGGTGTTCAGCAATAGGCTTTTGTACATTATGCTTTTGTTTCCCCACTAAAATGCTCCACCAAAATGCTCCATTTCTCCCACTAAAATGCTCGGTCTCCCCAAAAAAAGGCACTAAATTTCTCGGATTAATGCTTATTACACAAACGGTTTTTAAAATTAATTTCAAAGTTTTTAACATCGTGTTAACCGTTAACACTTACAAAAACGAACAGGACTAGTGTTTCAAGTTACAACAACAACATACACAAGTTCATAAAAAAAGCAAGAAAACCATCTGTGTTAGGGGTAGTTTTTGTTGAATTGCCACTAAAATGCTCAAATAATTCTCAATGCTTTTGCCTCACTAAAATGCTCGAAAAAATGCAGCTAGCATAATGTACAAAAGCCTATTCAGCAACCCTCAATGTCCCCCTCATCAGGCGTTCTTCCTGTTTTTTGCTTGCTATTAGTTAAGTTCCCCTTAATTGTATTCAAAACCATGATTTATCTTTACATTTATTGCTCGAATGTTCACCGGAAACCTTCTTAAAGCACAATTATCCTGTCAGTCTATGTAACAATTATTCGCCGAAGGCGAAGTGAATCTCGGTGAATATTCCCCGAGACGAAGTCAAGGGGAATATTCGCCGAGATTCACTGAGCCTGAGGCGAATAATTGTTTTAGTCTAATTTTCAGAGGTGAATATCAAGAACTACAAAATGAAGAACTAAAACACGGAAACAACAAACACAAACGCGCGCTTGCATACGTGTAAACAAGTTTAATTCGTCGTAAATCAGAATTTACACTTTAGTTTAAGCAATAAAACGGAACAAAACAAACACTAACAAAAAGAAAGATATCTAGTACCGATGATTAGTCGTTGGCGACTTCTGAACAATTGTCTAAATCCTCTTGAAATGAGTCCGGCAGCTCTGGTCTGAAGAGAACAGAATAATTTTGGGTCGATCGATCGCATTGAGTTTCTCATGGCCGCGTGCGATCCCGGGGGGGGGGGGGGGGAGGGGTACTCCCATATATGGGCTATATAGGTATGTGCCGCGGGATAGGGTATGGTTTTTGAGGTTCTCGGTCCTTAAATAGGGTATCACTTTTGTTCCTTTTGGCATTGTGTTCCCGGTGTGATCCTTACATAGGGTAGCTAAATTCTATCAGCTCCAACAAACGCCCAGCTAAACGAAAAAAAAAATTGTCTGTTAATGACGATTTTGAAAGATTTGAGCTTTACCGTGCGCGGTTAGCCGTTATTGGGGTCGTCACGCAATTCTTCTCCTCCCCTTGAATAGGGTGTCAACTTTCAGGTTTGGGCCTTAGAAAGGGTATTAATTTTCGTTTTCTTTATCCTTAGATAGGGTCAGGGTTTGAGAACGTTCACGGCACACCCCTATCCGAGATTTAGGGGAGTACCCTCCCCCACCACCCCCCCAGGCGTGCGATCTACAAAACCACCGTGTTTACCATCAATTCTAATGCCTTGGAAATCATCTCTCGAAAATATTTTCGGTCCAAAAGCCTTG
This sequence comes from Meandrina meandrites, assembly GCA_963693305.1. Lineage (NCBI taxonomy): Eukaryota > Metazoa > Cnidaria > Anthozoa > Scleractinia > Meandrinidae > Meandrina > Meandrina meandrites. The sequence continues at coordinate 30,752,259 of OY855908.1, forward strand.
GCAGACAATTTTCAAAATTCCAACTGTGCTGAATACTCCGGATTTGGGGTGATTTCTTCAGAATGAACGAAAATTTCATTCAGCAAAGGCTGCCATGTTTACCTGCCTGGATGGCAAAGGTGGCGTGGCTGAGAAACCAAGCCCGGAAATGCTATATTCACCTCCTAGCGTGGTGAATATAGCGTCACAAACTGGAGCTTTTGCACCAATCAAAATGTTCCATTCTTATATTCACCTCTGGAAATTAGACTAATATTAGTTAGTCTTCTACGTTATTTGGGTCGTCATGCGAGAGAGCGTTGCATATTCAATTCTCTTTCGCGGTCAGCTTGAAAGCTACGAATTACAGGGTCCATTGCCATCCTGTTGTCTCATTAATCTGACGTGTGTTTTAAAATTGGTATATAAGCATAACGTTTACTACGGGCGCCTACCATTAGACGGAATTGGTTGACCAGACCGATATATTCGAGAACAGAATTCCGTTGTTAGTCAGATTTTTCCAGTCAAATCAGGCAATGCATAAATATCATACACTGTTGTGCTGTGCTTGTGCTAAAATCTGGTGAAAAGGTCAGGTCCTTTTTACATTCCAAACCACTTGTCCGGCCGACCACCTCTGTCTAATGGCAAGCGCCCTAAGTTTCCAAATACTGGTCACAGTGTTATTACATCTGCGTTATACGATGTAAAAGGCAAACTTTTACCTGAATCACACCAACAAAACCTGCTTAGTTAAACTAGGTTTAAGAAAATGAAAATCAGCAACAGACAACTGACAGACTAAATTTTACATAGGGTTCAAGTATGTTCTAACTTGTGCTTTCAATGTGCTAAATGTGAAGTTGATAAACATCAGTCGACAACTTCCATTAACTTCCATTACGAAAACATTTAAACTTGTTTAAGCTTTGGTGTGAATGGGGTATTTGTCTCTATGCTTGTCTTGTTGTCTTTGAAAAACGTACGGCCCATTCTATTGCCAGGGGCACCCAACGAATCTGTTCCTCACTTTATCTGTTCCCCAGCGGAAATCTTGCTGGCTGGCAAAATATTTAGGTATATTTTTCTCCTGAAAATTATTATTGAATAATTACAATTTTCGCGCTGGCTGACAGTATAAAATCGAAGAAAAACGGGTCAGCTGCTTGGAAGAAGTCAGAGAGAGACTGGCTCGAAAGTAAACCGCTTACCAAAGAAAGTGCCGAGGGCTCGAGTTTCGTCGAGAACAAAGCTTCGCTGTCTTCGCTGTCGTTTTCACGTTTCGGTTGTAAATTTCGGTTATTCAGGTTATTGTTTGGCGGTTGCCGGAATGGTCGTCGACGAGTCGGACAATGGAGGACATTCCAGGTACTTCCCCGTGGAAAATTGAAAACAAAAGGTAAGTTTCAGCTTGGATTATACTTTTCCATGTTTGATTCATCTGTAATGAACATTTGAGCTGAGTCAAAGCATATTCTCTAGTGAAAGTAGACGAGATGCGTAGGTCACGTTAAAAACTGTAGAAGAAACAGGTCCGCCAAAACTCTCCGCGACTCCATGCTTCTAGTTTATTCACGCGGTCTTTAATAACACTTTTCAGTTGTGTAGTATCACTGTGTGGTTAAACAGCTTGTGTAAATTGCTTTTTTATTTAGTTATAGCCTATGCAATGCCTATGGCCAATTATTATTAAGGTTTGATTTTTCCACTAGAATGTTTGGTCGTTAATACGAATTTGAACGCGCCTTTTTTGCAGTTCTCGCATACTACGAAATTTTGTCTCTACCTACAGTAACATCACTTGAAGGTGCTGCTAGCAGGTAACTTAGGATCTGTAATAGCTAAATCATGGCCGTAACCTTGAGATTTAGGCATTGAGGAATCTGTCAGTTTTGATGATATGCCTGACCAATTAAGCAAAAATTCATGTACTGTGACCATGCGGTCCCTTTACTCTAGTGACTTCGTCGCAAGCAAACTCAAATTTCTCTTTTGCCTTTTACTTGTTTAGTTTGTCTACTTAGCACAATTTCAATCATCCTGGGCTAAAAACAACAGATGAATGTTCAAGTGAATGTTTTGATGTTTGAAGGTTCATGAAGGTTGTTGACTGAAGCAAATAAAGTAAAAATTAGACCTTGACTATGATTTGACTCAGTTAACAGATGCAATTTTTGCAAAATAGTCCTTATGTATTTTTAAGGTTTTTAATTTGCACATTTTATACTTTTAAGATTTTTTCTTTATAATTTTCTAAAAAATTGCAATTTACATTTACAGTTATTGTGATAATTATTTAATGTAGATACTTCAGTTTACCAACTGCCCTCCTGCTGACAGCATTATTGAATACAATGACAATATTATTGTGTGCTTATATCATTGTTCCTGTTTATTCCGGTATATGGTATATGTAAACATTGCAAGGGACTTTCAGGACTGTTTTTTGAAGGTAATTACCAATTATAAAAAGTATAATGAATGTTTGCAGTCATGTAGATAGGTCACATGTCATGTGATTAGGGGCTGATTACATAGCCTGGACTGGGCTGGCTTGCTTTGCTTTGCCAATTTTTGAGATTACTTTTAGCCATACATGTATTGTATGACTTGTGCCAACTCAGGGGGAGCTCAAATTTTTGTTTAAAAAGAAGGTTTAGGCTTTTCAGTTTTGTACAGCTTAATATTCATTTAAGATTTACACATCAATTGATTTTACGTCACTGGCAAGGGACTCTGGCTAGCAGACTGACCCATTGTCAATTGTAATATTGATGTTTTGTGAAACAGCCATGTTGAGATCTCAACAGAACCAGGCCAGTCTGGCCCACTCTTGTAATTAACCCTCAGTTGGTACTGTTGTTTTATTGCTCTAACTTTGAATTGTCTAGTCAGTAATTGTGGTATCATGGTTTGGTTTTATACATGGACTTACTTGTGTTGTTTTCTAGGCTGTGAATCAGCTCTCAGTGTAATAGGAAGAGGGCATGGCAAAAAAAGCCCTGTGACATTTTCCTCAGGTTTCCATCTTTCAAAGGCTACACTGGATCACCAGTAATGTATTTAAGAATAAGCATTTGAGATGTTGCAAATTTGATGATGTCATCCCAAAATCACACTTTAGAGAAATCTATAGTTTTATATCTCCAGGACCAATTGAGAACCATACAATAAACAGGTGTTGTAATAGTGGTAATCATTATTGTAAAATTTGGCCACTCCAAAATTATGTCAAGGATGTAATGGACAATATTCCTGTTAGGTTGACTTATTCCATACCTTTATTTACCAGGAACCTATTCAACAGCAAACAATACATGACTGCAGTCATTCAGCATATGACTGCAGGATGTGGTTCAGTCAGGGTTGTGACTGTCATGGCAAAATTTCTGTTCTGTTAATTCTTGCAGCTTCTTCTGCTTCTGTCAGGCTTAGTCATTGCTACAATAACAATGATTAGTTTTACTGTTTTATGGGTTCTTGCAACTCCTTTCTCTTCCACAGGTTGAGTTAGGTTTGTGATGACAAGCATTCATTGGCTGTTTGTTCTTGCAACTCCTTTCTCTTCCATAGATTGAGTTTGGCTTGTGACGACAAGCATTCATTGGCTGTTCGTTCTTGCGACTCCTTACTCTTCCATAGATTGAGTTAGGCTTGTAACGACGAGTATTCATTGGCTGTTCGTTCTTGCGACTCCTTTCTCTTCCATAGATTGAGTTAGGCTTGTGACGATGAGCATTCATTGGCTGTTCGTTCTTGCGACTCCTTTCTCTTCCATAGATTGAGTTAGGCTTGTGACGACGAGCATTCATTGGCTGTTCGTTCTTGCGACTCCTTTCTCTTCCATAGATTGAGTTAGGCTTGTGACGAGGAGCATTCATTGGCTGTTCGTTCTTGCGACTCCTTTCTCTCCCATAGGTTGAGTTAGGCTTGTGACGACGAGCATTCATTGGCTGTTCGTTCTTGCGACTCCTTTCTCTTCCATAGGTTGAGTTAGGCTTGTGACGACGAGCATTCATTGGCTGTTCGTTCTTGCGACTCCTTTCTCTCCCATAGGTTGAGTTAGGCTTGTGACGACGAGCATTCATTGGCTGTTCGTTCTTGCAACTCCTTTTCTCTTGCATAGGTTGAGTTAGGCTTGTGACGATGAGCATTCATTGACTTTTCGTTCTTGCGACTCCTTTCTCTTCCATAGATTGAGTTAGGCTTGTGACAATGAGCATTCATTGGCTGTTCGTTCTTGCGACTCATTTCTCTTCCATAGGTTGAGTTAGGCTTGTGACGATGAGCATTCATTGGCTGTTCATTCTTGCGACTCCTTTCTCTTCCATAGGTTGAGTTAGGCTTGTGACGACGAGCATTCATTGGCTGTTCGTTCTTGCGACTCCTTTCTCTTCCATAGGTTGAGTTAGGCTTGTGACAACGAGCATTCATTGGCTGTTCGTTCTTGCGACTCCTTGCTCTTCCATAGGTTGAGTTAGGCTTGTGACGACAAGCATTCACTGGCTGTTCGTTCTTGCGACTTCTTGCTCTTCCATAGGTTGAGTTAGGCTTGTGACGACAAGCATTCATTGGCTGTTCATTCTTGCGACTCCTTTCTCTTCCATAGGTTGAGTTAGGCTTGTGACGACGAGCATTCATTGGCTGTTCGTTCTTGCAACTCCTTTCTCTCCCATAGATTGAGTTAGGCTTGTGACGACAAGCATTCATTGGCTGTTCGTTCTTGCAACTCCTTTCTCTTGCATAGGTTGAGTTAGGCTTGTGATGATGAGCATTCATTGGCTGTTCATTCTTGCGACTCCTTCCACTTCCATAGGTTGAGTTAGGCTTGTGACGATGAGCATTCATTGGCTGTTTGTTCTTGCGACTCCTTTCTCTTCCATGGGTTGAGTTTGGCTTGTGAAAAGGAGCATTCATTGGCTGTTCATTCTTGTGACTCCTTTCTCTTCCATAGGTTGAGTTAGGCTTGTGATGACGAGCATTCATTGGCTGTTCATTCTTGTGACTCCTATAGGCTTTCATGTTCTTTCCTCATTATTTATGGCCTTATAATTCACAGACAGATTGGATTACTTGGTGCTCTGATTGATCACATCTGGTAAACTATAAATGGTTTTATGATAAATAGTTATGGTATCAGCTATTGTAGATTGAAAGTCAAATGACTCCATCCGTGAACCTTATTACACATTATTTGATTGAGTCAGATGACCCTTATATAGGGAAAAGGGTTACTTAAATGTATCAAGTTTTTTATGTTTCACACTTTAAAGGTTAACATGCCTTTTGTAGTGGACCTTTTCTAAAATAAGTACCAATCTTGATTTCTATAAGTTATGTGAATTCCTCATAGGGGTTTGTACGAATTTCACATGACACGTCACAAATCTTACCCAGTTCTTATCTTATAGGGAATTTACTTATTGTACTTGTAATATACATGTATGTGACCAAGTTCACAATTTAGTTTTTTATTTTTCCCTGTTCAGTAGCTATTTTATTTTTCTTTAGAAATATGCAGCACATGTTTCTCTGTGTCACACGCACAACCCACTATCATGAGTCATTTCCTAGATAAATCCAGTTCCAGAGCATAAAAACAAATGTGGTTAAGTTTATTTCCTTTCTAATAAACAGGAACTTGTAGGCAGATAGAACTTTGTTGTTTTGTAGCCTTGCCAGAACATGTAGGAATTTAGGCTTGGCCTGTTGTGAGAGACAATCACATTGAAGCCTTTGTGGAGAGCACTGCTCAGGAGTGAGACCTCCTTTTGCCAAGCAAGTCAACCTCCATCACCTTGGTATGAGATTGTTTACATTGTTTTATTGCGACCTTTTGATCTTGTTTTCTCAAGACAGCTAGCACTCTGTTGTAATTAGCTAACCTAACCTATTTTATTTTTCTGTAGAAATATGCAGCACATGTTGCTCTGTGTCACACACAACCCACTATCATGAGTCATTTCCTAGATAAATCCAGTTCCAGAGCATAAAAACAAATGTGGTTAAGTTTATTTCTTTTCTAATGAACAGGAACTTGTAGGCAGATAGAACTTTGTTGTTTTGTGGCCCTACTAGAACATGTAGGAATTAGGCTTGGCATGTTGTGAGAGATAGTCACATACCAATGCTTTGAGTAACAGGATGAACCCAGACTCCTAGTACTAGATATATTCGTTAGTTTTCACCTAAGTCAGTCAGTTGCATTCAAGCCTTTGTGGAGAGCACTGCTCAGGAGTCAGACCCCTTCAGTTTTGCCAAGCAAGTCAACCTCCATCACCTTGGTATGAGATTGTTTACTAAAAAAATTATGTTTTATTGTGACCTTTTGATCTTGTTTTCTCAAGACATTTAGCACTCTGTTGTAATTAGCTAACCTTTGCTGTGCTTTAGATGAGTTTATGAACAGTTTTAGTTCCTTTCAGTCCAATTATCATGTTGAATTTACCAAATTCACTGTGAAACTGTTCTCATGCTTATTCAGTTATTGGCTTTAGTTTAATTGTGCAATAGTGTAATGTGAGAATTTGAGGCTATTGTCTGTGACCTTACAAGATACTGAGTTGTCAACACCTTGGAGTGCTAAGTTATTTTGCTTTAGTTTTTTGTCTTGTTTTGAGTTGCAAGTCATTTTGAGTCAAATACAATCAGTAGCTTAATTTTTGTTCAGGTTTCCTTGTAAAATTTCTGTCATTGTTAAACAGTGGACTTTGTAGTTTCTTGTTTATTGATTGTGTGACTGAGATCTCACAGTGAGAATTGCTAGTTTCATCATTTTAGTATTGAGCATTTACTTGTCTTGTAAATTTTTTTTAGCTTTCATTAGTTCAATTATTTGTTATTTGCTATTTCTTTCAGTTTCTTTCATCCTTTTCAAAGAGAAATCTCAAAGGTAAATCAAGAAAGAGAAAGCGTCAAGGAGAAATCTCAAACTAAGGTAAATTGATGTCAACACTTCCTTTAAAATTAATTTGTACTAGTCAGCAGATAATGTGTTTACAAGTATGAGAACTCGGTCATAAGTATTGTTAGATTACTTCTTTGCAGACATTTTAATCCAAGATACACATGTAATGCTGCAAATGATAAAGCATTCCAAACAAAAGTGCATCTTTTTCAGTACTGATTTTTATTTTCAGATATACATGTACGGCTGTAATCGAAAGCTTCCTGTGAAATTTGCGACTAGAAAACGTTTTAAAAAAGCACTCTACCAGTATTATTTTGCTCAGTATTAATTAATTCATACCTCTTCCTCTCCCATGTTAAGTTAACTATTTTATCCCAATTATTATTAATTGTGATTTAAACAAGGGCATCTAATTACATGTAGCTTGCTATATTTTTGCCCTTTTCCATTTCTCCTCTTACTTGTTTACTTTATATTTATCTTTGTAGTTTTAGAATGGAATAAATAAATAAAATAAATGAAATGAAATGAATACAGAACATTGGACTGTGAAACAGGTATAGTCCATAAAGCTTCATGTATTCATTGCTATGGCAAACTCAGTAAAATAAATGGAGTCTTCTTAGTAAGATAAATGGAGGGCCACAAATTTATTAGGTCCTAAACTATTACATGTCACCCTCGGTAAATAAAGTTTGTTTGTTCGATTGAGTGATTAATTGCATACTTTCTGTTTGTTTTAGATTATAAAGGCATGGAGAATGTGAAACAGTGGGCCCTAAGAGAAATAGTTCCATCACAAAGTGCATCGGATTTCATTTTGAAAGACGATCTATTCTCAAAGTACAAGGAAAAGTATCCAGATGTCAAACGTGAGTTTTTCCTAGCACACTTTGGCAGACTAATGGGAATTCACCCATTTCATTCTGTTATTCCATTGCAAAAAAAGGGAAAGAAAATTGGTTTCAGTTTCCTCCGCTTTAATAATAACAGTAGTAATGATAACAACAATAGTAATGATAACAAAAAGGTAGAGAATAAAAACAATGAGAAAGATGTGAAAAAGGGGCAAACAAAAAGAAAACCTGAGGAGCTGCAAAACCAAAAATCTAAAGTTATGAAAAGTGATAATCCCCATTTATCATCCCCTGTGGGCTACGATAATCTTGGTTTTGGTAAGAGTAGTTGCCTACCTGACACTGGGTTCAAACATGTGGATCATGATGTTTTGTGTAAAGGCTCGGTGGAAAATTTAACTCAGCCTATTGATGATAATTGTGAATTATCATCTAGGGTTGGTGGATGTTCAGGTCTGGAATGTGGAGCTGTTGGCAGTAAAGTTGAGAGTAATGGTTCATCAAAAAAACTTGAACCTTCAGTCACTCCCCCTGCTGATGTGATAGATAGTGTTGAAAACAGCTCTGAAAATGCAGACAGCGGTTTAAGTCTAGTCTTTGGAGTTGCTGGTTGTGAGGTTTACGGTAAAGGTAACTCAGCTAAAAACTGTGAAATTCCTGAAACTCACCCTGATGTTGATGTAGATTCTAGTGATGTGAGGACAGACAGTGACAGTTCAGTCCCTGCAGACTATGAATTTGTTGGAAGTGATTTTGAGAGTGAAAACGCTGCTATGGATAGTGGTGATGAAAGAAGAGATAATGACAGTGAAGTTGTTGGTAGTGATGTTGACTGTGAAGTTTCAGAAAATGCCTGTGGTGTTGACACAGTAAAACGGTGGAACTTCAGAAAAATTGAATCTGAATCTAGTCTGTTTAACAGCAGACTTTTTTTTGATAACGATCTGTGGAAAGATCCTTGTAAAAAAATGTGTGCAAGTAAACTTCCTGGGCATCCAAAATCGTATGATTTTTTCCTTGATTCACTTTATAAAGAATGCATTGATGAAGAACTGTTAAAGACAGTCCGTGCATGTAAAAATCAAAGACTGACAAAACTCAGGGCCTTTATAGCTGGTTGTTTTAAAGCCCCAATAGTTGGCACCTCGAGATGTCATAGCTACCTGCAGTGTGATGGGCCAGGTGGATCATACCCTCAGTTTTCTTGTTCTAAGGGTAGTTCCTCAATCACCTGTGAAATCTGTGTACCATATCAAAAATGGGCGTTTGAAAATAATGTATCTCATGCTTCCCTGAGATCTAGAGGGGCCACTTTGGACAAAATTTTAAGCAACAGCTTCACTCCATCCTTTTCTGGTCTGCGACAGGTTTATGAGCACTCCGTTTCCAAAAGCCATTTAGAAGCTATTGCCTTTGTGGAATGTTGTGAGAAGAGTGTCAAATCAGATAAAAGCAAAGAAAAGCAGGAAAAGGGTTTAAAGCAGCGGTCGCTGGATGGTTTTTTACTTAACAAATCTGACACTGTTCCTTTAAACTAAAATGGACCTCTGGATCCAGTAAACAAACAACTAAAAGGGCACAATGCCACTTTTTATGGAATCCAGAGGTCGTTAATCATTTTAAAGGTGACAAGCAGATACGCAGAACCACTGCAAAAGGAATGTTCAGGAAATTGGTTCGTCAGAATGGAATCATGTGTATCAAGAAAGGGCACTCAAGTTGCAGAAAGTTTTGTAAATGGAAAACCCTTCACCCACAAGAGTATCAATCTCTTAAAGAAAAATGTGAAAAATACCCAAAGTCAGTTTACATTCCTAATCCTGCAACTATTTTGTTGGATAAGCAAAAAGTGGTAGTTGAAGGTGGCATAAAAAGCCTAGATCCACCTTGCTTAGGGTTTGCATATAGTGCAGGGGAACACCCATACACATGCAAAAATTGTCATGAGCAGTTGCGTGACTTAAAAAATTTGATGAGAAAGAGAACAAAAGCCACATATGGGACAGGAAGTAATGATCCACGCGTTGGATTGAAAGGGTTCAGAAATGATTATGCAAAACATGGCGAGGAACTGAAGGCATTTAAACAGTCTCAAAATGCAAAGAAGGAAACAGAAGGAAAATCTTCTGCCCTTTTAAAGGAGTTAAATAAGCCCCAAAAGTGGACAGATCTTTTATTGCAATCTTGTTTAAATGGTGATGAAGCTAAACTTGTTGAAGATCTTGTAACGCTTCTTCAAGCGGGTGTATCTCAATCTAAACCTATTCAAATAACAGTAATACGTAATCTTGTTTCTAAACTAAAATCAAAGAATAATACTAAATATGTTGAAGTCATAAAGGATGTAAGTGCTTTGCACAAAAATAGGCTTGGTCTTAAGAACTATACCTTACTTGCTGACATTTCTGGTTTACCTTGTGGAACAACTGTTTCTCAGCGGGCCAAATGCATTCGTATAGAGCCTGGCATAAATTTAGATGCTATTGAAAGGGCTATTAGAGAGTATGAAGGTACTCCTGTTATTGAATGTAGTGATGAAGCAAGGGCGTTGCGCTTTATTGAACCCAGACTTGATGAAAGTGGTACTGTAGAGTTGATTGGAAGAAGCTGGAACCCAGATGTTTCAACCTGGGATAATCAGGTTTTAAAACTTCCTAAAGCTGATGAAAAGAAGGGAGATGTTGATGAATTTTCTGCTCTAAAAAGGCTTGTTGATGAGCTTATTAACTCTGATTCCCTCGCCAGAAGTGTTTCTCTTCATAACTTCACCGCCCTTTGCAGTAATGAAAAACCTGATATTGCACATTGCATATGGCCAACCCCTAACAGTGGTTACAAAGCAACGCACCTGCTAAAATTCCTTGAAAAGTTGAGATGGCTGTGCTTTTATAAAGAGAATGGCTCACCCAGAAAGACACCTTTAGCGCTTATTGGGTTCTCAACAGATTCAGCCGGATTCTCGCTTTATGCTTCAGTGACCTCGATGACCCCCACAGAACGTCATGCCAAAAACGGGGTTTTCTTTTTGAGATTAGGTATACCTGAGGAACGTTTTGCGGCCCCATACTATTCTAACTTGCCGTTCATTTCATTTCTGGATTGGGACCATGAACGACGACTGTTCGCTAAATGTCTTAAGTACCAAACCTTAGACTTGACACTTTGGAAGGGTACAAAAGGTGTGTCAGTTTAACCATCGGAAGGTCTGTCCCAGGGTGACTGCTCAGCCAAAATGTAGATAATCCAAACAACGGGTTGGGAATTCAAATTTATACAGTTTTGAAAAGCCAATACAACCATTGTCTATTGTGATTTAAAATTCTTTTTAGTGTCCTTATGCTCTGACCTGCTCCAAAATGTGCCCATTTCACTAATTTCGTTTTGTGCTGTTTATATTATCCAATGTATTTCTTGAATGCACAACTTTAACTTACGTGTATAGTAACCAAGTCTCCTTAAGACTGACTGATGTCTGTAGTTTGTGTGCATGAGAAAGCCACTACTGAACAACCTTTTTGACCCAGTTTTCAATTTTGGTCTCATCTTGGTAATATTAATCAATGGTTCATGCCAAATGCTTCCAGTTATTTTACTTTTCTGGCTAATCAGACTGTTTTATTGCTCTTCAGGATTTGTGTGAAAAGGTCACGGAAGCAAGATGCAGGTGTTTTTTTACACTACAAGCAGCCCCTAACATAATATAGTACAACATGAACGGGTGACACTCAAGTGGAGTCGAGTAAATAGCTCACGGAAGGGGTGTAGTAAGTTAGTAAATAAGAATCCTTGCGTGAGGCCGAGCAACGTAGCATCAGAGATCTCCATAGCCCTTCGCTGCCAATTCCAGATGTGTAAAAGGTTTATGTTAACCTTAATTTGACTTGAATTTGATGAAATGTATGTAGCTAAGAAAGATTTATCAATTTGATTGTTCATCAACTTTTCCAAAAATGTCTGAAAAGCAAGAGTGTTACGTTGTTACCAAATGGCTTTAGCCTTTTGTATTGTCAATTTCGCATCCTTAAAGTCTCAATGAAAACACACAACTCCTCTTTTTTCTCTGTTGAAATTGTTGCAGTTTCTAGGGAAATTTCATTGAAAGCTAAAAGCAAATTCTGTCAATTAGTGATCATTACATTAATTCTCTTGACCTTTGCTTGTTAATATGTATTGTCGCCCGGGGAAAAGTTGTGCTTTACAAATGTAACAGATGCAATGGAAAAGTTCACGTCTTTGCATTGTAATTGTACTTTGTACTTTGGATCTTGTAACACTTTTTTCTCTATTTTGCTTGGCCAAATCAAGCTTCCGTAACTGATCAATCAATGATTTGTAAATTCGGAATTTTTGATTGTTAATTCTAGCTTGTGGCGGCGCATGTTCAAGAAAGTGATGTAAACGTTTATATTGGATCTTAAGTGGTCAATAAAAATTTGAAAATATGTATATCTTATTTGTACTACCCATGTTAGACCCGCCTATGTGTATCCTACAAAGTATTTTTTATAATTGATTTGGATTAATTCGTGTTTCTGGGTATTATGATTTGGACGCACATTGCTGGCTGAGAAACAACAATGATTTTACGGTCATTATTGCCTAAGAACGAAGAATCTATGTAGTTCCCAAATATTCAAACTTTTCAAGGAATCAGAATATGCCCAAAATCATACAAACACAAGATTTGACTGGTTCTCAATCAATGTTCGACTAGTTCTGAAGAACCCAGTGGTAAATTATAATAACTATTAGCAGTATTTATGATCAAAACTATTTATTTATTTATTTATTTATTTTTATTTATTTAATTATTTATTTATTTATTTATTTTTTATTTATTTTTTTCATTCCTGGCTGGGAAACATAATTTCTATCCAGCTGGCTGGCAACTTCCTTATGTGCCTCACGCTGGGAAAAAGGAACAGATACATTTTTTCCAGCAGCAATGAAAAACAACTGGAAATGCTTTTATATCATTTATTTTCCTTCAATTGGGTGAAATAGTGCATTTTGCCATAAATTGTTCGTTGGGTGCCCCTGTATTGCTGGAGAGATCAGCGTATTTAAGATTTATAGTGCGTGGGAGGTTTGCTTAATTAGCTTTCTCGGAACACTGACCATTGTAATAAAGTTTCACTCACTTAAGCCGCCACCCAGGATTCATTTTAGTGAATTAATGGCAATTCACGACGTACACGATGGCTCCATACATTTCCCGCCAAGTTTCCTTGACTTAACCTATAGTGTGGGTGATCTTTAAACGTCTGTGCCTATTCAGCGAAATATAAACCTTTCCGTTTTCAACTCCTTATATAAGCACGTAGAATGGAAGTAAAACGTGGAACACTTCTTTTATAAACAATAAGTTTCAATGTTGATTTATTTATCATATCTTCTGAATATTACAAAAAATGCACACCGTTGTACGTTAGTAGTTAGCTTTTAAAAGGTATCAGAAACTGCAGAGGATCGGTGTACCAACAGTGGGATATATAAAACTGTTGTAAATCGAAATCAACTACCTGTAACATTGGCAGTGTGCACAAGAAGTCTTTTTCTCTCTGAAGAAGAAAAGAATTTGTGGCCTGGTTTTATATGGTTATCGAAACTTAGTTATGATTCACTTTGTATCAAAGTTGAACAAAATCAATTGAATCACGCACATATTATACGAGGTACATTGCCGACTAGAAAGTTATACTCATCTGAAATTCAAATATTTGAGATACCGACAATAATTGTTAAAGCCTCACACATGTTGGGATCAACGCCGTTTCAGCTGCGTAAAATATGTTTGTAAGGCATTCCTGTGTAATTCTGCACACTTTCGTAAGATATAGTCACTAGAACATTTTCCTCGAGGTGTGCAATAAATCAATATGTGGGTGTTATGCAGTTTGATACAATTAATAACTCTTCCGCATCGTGCAATACTGGTCGATTTCTGATCCAAAGTTATCTTTTCTTTTTTTCTAAGGGATTTTTGGGGGGCTAGTTAATTTTTCTTATAGGGGCCTTATTGTTCTGCTGTGCTATCACTTGCCACGAACAAATCGTTAAAAGTACTAAAATAAATGCTGTGTTAAATAGTGCGTTAAATTTGTTAAACGTTTATTGCCAAAATTTCCAATCATTTCTCACGTGCCCACTCCACTCTCAAGGCTCGATATATGACAACTCCATCCCATAAACTATTTCCTCCCTCCACAAAACCCAACATTCCAAGTTCTAGTTCGATTTTCGGCTCATGAACACTTTCTAACGAGCTCTGTAGAGTTCTTTCCTGTCTTTCGTGCTTCGGTTATCGTCACCCAAAACATCAACGCTTTCCGTGTACCGGAAGTTTCTTAAAACTTCCTTTCTTTAGCGTCATTGATCAACCTACATGTCACGCTGTTAAATATTGGTCATAGTAATTAAGCAAGCAAAGAAAAGGTCCCCAAACCTAACAAAACTCCTTGTTATAAGTGTGTTATTCATTAACAAAGAAAGGAAAAGAAAAAGTATGTATTTCCAATCATTTCTCACGTGCTCACTCCACGCTCAAGGTTTGATATGTAACAACTACATAAACTATTTCTTCCCTCCACAAACCCAAACATTCCAAGTTCTAGTTCGATTTTCGACGCACGAACACTTTCTAACGAGCTCTTGAGAGCTCTTTCATGCTTCGCTTATCGTCACCCAAGATATCTACGCTTTCCGTAAACCGAAAGTTTCTTAAAACTTCCTTTCTTTCCAAACCTAACAAAACTCCTTGTTATTGGTGTGTTATTCGTTAACAAAAAAAAGAAAAGAAATAAGTGTGTAGTATCGCTGAAAATTTCTACAGTATTTATGCAATATTTTGGCGGGCCCGAAGAGCAACTAGACTTTTCACCCTCATTTAATCTTCCTCGTGGTTAGAAAAAAATAAGAAGACTGCACGAAACCTGTAAAACCTGTTTATGACATGCAACTGTATCTTTAACTTTCGTACTCGTTTCGCATGTTATTTGTACCCACTTAGCGGTGTTGATAATATTACTATTGTTGTATGTATTTAGCACCTCGTAAAATATACGACGATACGATACCTCAAGCGTGTGACTGAGATATATTTGTCACATAACATGCCTAACTGCCGCCGCAAATTATGTTGTTTCCCAAAAACTCGAAGTAGCACTTAAACATTACCCCTTTCAGTGAAACGACATCTTTGTTAAAGTCGGTTTAATAGCACTGCAGTAAACGAAAGACATCTACTAAGACGGCTATCCACAGGTGCTTGGACCCATAGCCGCTTTACCTTTATGACAAAATTTGACGAGAATTGATTGCACGCCCAACAAAAGTTGGAACATAAAAGTGCTTACGGAGCTTTGGTGAGCTCCTTGGCCAAAGAACCGGTTGTTTGTTAGCGCTAGATGAGGTGGTTCGTGTTTATCTCAAGGATCAGAATATCAGAACATGCGCACCATTAAACATGTAGATCACGACGTCCAAGCTGCGGAACAGTCCTAACGCCGACGCCATGCCAGTCATTATAGAAAGAATTCTCTAGTATGTTAAAAATCACGTTAACCCGTTATTGACAGGGGCGTCAAAAGCGGCCACAAGGTTGATCCGAACAGGATATGAAGTTTGTCAGGCGTAATGAGAGCACCATTGGTACATAGACAGACATACAAGGACAATGTACCGAGCGAAGCAATTATTACGTGACATTTGAATGTTTACAATTGGGACGCTTGGTCAGGCTTGGAAACAAGTGCCGTTTCTCCTAGAGGAGGTTCACTCGCTCTCTTCCACCTATGCACGAGGTTACTGTTTTTGTACTGACACACACTCCGCACGAACTTTGTGTACGTAGCTTCAAGCTTCGTATAACATGAAGTAGTTATTGATACGTGAACATTATAAATTCTCTTATTGGCTAGCCAATTTATAACCCCTTTTATTCAGAATAATAGCTGCCAAAGAACAGCCAATATCTCTCGTATGCCCGACCGATCTAAGTAGCATTCATCTCACCTGTCTGCGACTGAATCACTCGCTTGATGTACGTGCATTTAACAACGACGACCAAACCTGCGACACCCACACTCAAGGGTGGCGTATGACCGGCGCTCTGGTCACTTAACCACTCGTTAACTAAACTAATCCAATACACAGGCCAAGAAGGAAAAGACCGGCTCACAAAAAGACAAAAAGGCCCTATTTCATAGGAAGCATAATGAGAAAAAAAGACTATCGAGCGAACTCACGTTTTATTGGCTGAACAGTTCTTATACCCGGTTTATCGTCAAATGACTTAACCGGAAAAATATATCTTAACTCAAGTCAAAGGTTTGGCTTTGCGGAGTTGTTGCAAGTAAGAAAAGATACAAATTGTCAAACTAATCCTACGTAGTTCGTTACTAAGTGTTTTAAGTATTTAATCAATTAGGAAATTGCTTTTAAAATATACTGATAACCACATCACTGCATTTTTCTTTGTTATTCCGTCTTAATTGTGACCCTGATAGCGGATGGATGATTCACCTAACTATATTAAGAATACTGTTTAAAAAAGGCAATGTTAAGTGACTACTCACCGCCGAGAAATTTATTAAAAGACAGATACGTGATAACACGTGATTTTTTCCTCTGTGTGTTTTCACCTGGGGTGGTGCTGATTCTGGTTTTTAAAGGCGTTCTGGTTAGAAGGCGTTTCAATTCAACTGGAATGAAATTCCATTCATTTTCAAACCATTATATAGTGCAAATAAATTGAATACATAATCGTATAAATAAAGGTACTGAGCGGACAAATTTTATAGCTTTGATCTCAGAGTGAAAGTTGAACACACGGTGGACGAAATGAATTTAACATATATATTTCTAGTAAGTAAAATTTACCATAAATTACTTATATTTATCTATTTATCTATCCCTTCTTTTGCAAACTAGTTTCCAATGTACATGTATTTAATTCTTGCATGGATAGCTCTTTAGCATAGGTATGTATCCCTGTTCCGAGCAATGTTCCCTTATACAAAATGTGGGTAGAAATGATTTTTACCTTTGCTCCGTTGGATATTGCAGTAGATTGGGCGGCCAAAAGAAACAAAATGTTGAGCGTGAAATAATTTTGTTGATTATGGGTGCTTAACTCATCGAGGAAAGCTGATATAAGTTGATTTGGCCACTCAACAAACCCTTAACCTAGTTTAAACCCTTTTAAAACATGTATTTCTTTATCCGTAGACGATGGTGGTATCCTTGCTATGTGAAGCCAGTTTAATCTCATGCGTGCGAAAAAATCAAACTCCTATCAGCCTCCAATCGCTTTACCTGGAGGGAGGCAATTGCAGCGGTGGAAATCTTCTTAAGATCCACATCAATCCACAGTGTAAGGTTTCCAACGGACTTTGTAAAGCAAAATGTGATGGCTCGTCTCGTAAAGATCCAAATACTAGTAAGTAGCGCTATAGAGTACATCAGTATTATTATAATAAGGCTAAGATTGTATAGAAAGAACAGCTGTTCACAGGTATATGAAGAAACTTTCAATAATCCGAACCGAATTCAAACTGAGAAAAACATTTTTCTTGTGTTCGTTGTTGTGCCTTCGTAACCTATCATTCAAAATTAGAAGTGGCAGTTGATTTATAAAAAGATTAATTCAGCTTTTCGCTCATAGTTTGTTTTATTTCTTAAAGCATTCACGATAATGAAAGTCGGAAGAAAAAAGTGCATTCAATTCACTGAACAAGCTTGTGGTATTAAATATACGCTGAAGGTCGTCAGCGGTACGAATGTTGCTTTTGAGGTGGGTTGAAACAACTTGAGATTTTCAATTACTTTTTTATTTATTTATTTACTTATTTATTTATTTAAACGCCTAAAAATCAATTAAAAAGCTAACAATAAGATTTAAAACAACAATACAGGTGAAATTAAAACAAAAATCCAATGCCACTGTAGCCGTTGACTCTGCTGACATATACTTGTCAGTAGATTGAAAAAAATTGCAGTCCAGCATGTATTAAAAGGCCACTCTTAGGAAAAGCTTTTAAATTAGTCGAGCAATTAATTTTGGCCGTGGTAAGAGGTTTATATCTCTCCTTGTCATCTGTGAATAACTTACGGATTGTGTCGTTGGTACTTGGTAAAAGGTAACCACGACCTTTGTCGATCATTTCAGACATTTCACAATCCATGGTCATTGAAGCATTCCGCAGCAGTCATGAATGAATAGTAACGTCTTATCGGAGCCTCGCGCCTCCAAAATTAGACAAATTTGTATGAGTGAGGCATGCTAGATTGTCTCCAGGAATTCTATAAGGTCTGCAATTAAAATATACATTAACAGTGTCGGTTAACTTAAGTGTTTTCACTGGCTTAAAGTACCTGATAAGAAACTGCCCACTCTGGCATATACATTGTGAGCATGCACACAACCCGCACCAACTATGGTGGTTGGTTAATCTTTGTCAACCGGGTACGTTGATAATTTTCTAAGGATTTTCACATGCCTGCCGACCTTTAACAACTGTTTTTTTTTTGTCGACTGTTTCTGTAAAAACGGATGGTTTCTTCGTTATCTAGGAGGTTAAGTTTGTTTAATTGTTCTCCTGTGTTTTTTTTTTCGCTGCATTCACAGAGACGACAATGTGACAGCACAGCCAGCGATAAATTCCTGTTTGACGAGCACAGAGCCGGGATAATGTATCGTGTATACAAATACACGGCTAATAGTAAAACTGTGTGCCTTGGAGTAACTTCAAACTGTAACGATAAAACTTTGTCTTTAATCAGCACAAACGGTCAAGATAGGCGTTGTTACTTCCTTAAAAGACAACACCGGTGAACACATTCAGATTTTTGTAGTGCCATTTTGTAAGACATATATCCGTATTGTAATTTTTTTAATTCAGTGTATTTTTTACTAGCATTTAGTGTATTGTCAGTAATGTACTGTAGGCGTTAAATTGAAAGATATGCTGTGTAAATTAAAAAAAAAACGAAAACCGAAAGCTCAAATGTCTTTTTTGGTACAAGAAAGAAAAGTTCTTTCAAACTTTAAAAATCGATGGTACAGGATAAATCGAAGACCCACCAGGGTACCAGCGGAGGGGGGATTGATTTGAACCTCTCCCTTAGATTCTCTGCTTCAAAATTGTTTTGCATTTAGAAGATAGCTTGAAGTTGAATGACGTAAATTCTGTTGGCAATTTTAGTTTGCCATCTTAGATCATCTTTCGCGAATTAGCTTTTTTTTTCAAAAAGTCAGAAAATAGCTAAAATTGACACAAATGAAGCCAAAACTCTAATAAATGTAAAAACGTATTTTAAAATTCTGCCCTGATTTTGCCTACAAAAAATGGAAAATTAATAAGAAAAATGTCAGTGAACTTGTGAAATCTAGCTAAACCTGCATGTCGAACCAAGCTGGCAGAGAAATAAAACTTTTATAATACTCTTATTAAATTTACCGAGAAAAAAAAACAGATTTCCATATGGGTTTATCATACTGTAATGTTGAACAGTTCATCTCATTTGTTTCAAACTTTTGATTATAACGCCTACATAGGAGACATACCTGTTTGTAATAAAGCTATGGTTTCTCATAACGAGTATTTGGCACAACGTTAACATAATACAAATTGTGTTTTATCACGGAAGCACGAACTGTTCCTCATCACGCCCCTACTGATCTAATAAGGAACTCGAGTGCGTTCATTTTTTTTAGTCGTAAAACTTTTGTTATCCACCCACTGCACTGTTTAAAGAACTTTAAAAGCATGTGTTCTATTGTGACACCTTCAACCATTACTTAATCAATAAGCTTCGTCGAGATCAACTTCTCAGGCTGGCGAAAATGAAAGACGAAAATGAACGTACTTTGTTTGTATTTTATCGCGCACCCCGCTTATACATGTTCGGAGCTTTCCGCCAGCGGAAGTTTCTTACAACTTCCGATTTTGCTTCTAAGGTCAAGTAGTGTTCAGCCTACGAGATAACAGTCATATTTATCTCGCTGTGAAATCGTAGTTTAGCAAGCTAAGACACTGTCTCATGAAAAAGGTAATAACAACGAAACAATGTTATAGGTTTTTCTGTTTCGCAATTTAATAAAATAAATTATTATATCTCTAAGACAGTACGCGCGCTGTGATTGGTCAATTTTACGGGCCGTATTCTACAGTACGGCCCGCGAAATTTGACAGTTCTCCTGATGCGATAAAGTTTTGTTTATCAAAATCTCTTACGACGAAAATTTTGAAAGCTACTTTGAAAACATCTGCATTCGGACAAAACATTTTGAGAAACAAAAGCGAAAAGAACAGGGTCTTACAAAATTCAAACTAGATTTTTCAGATCTTTTAGAAACTGAAAGCGTCCCCGACCCCGAGCATCACACAAGTCAGAAACTTGACAATTTTCTCTCTGCCAAAAGGTAGAGAAGTCGAATTCTGAATGAAAAAGATTTAAAGAGTTTTGTCGAGAGTTTGTCGAATACAACCGCCTCTCATCGCTCCCGGAATGAGAGGCGGCTGTATTCGCAGGCTAGTCGAGAGTAAACGAACAAAACATTCAAAACAACGTACCTGCTGCTGTTGTTGACGATCTCTTCGGCAAATTTTTAACGACGTCCGCTTATTATTTTGAAAACGGCCGGATAATTCGAGTTCACCCCAGACAAAAGTTCGATAGTGTACTCATTTTCCAACAAGAATTCTTCACCAAACACCTCTCAGTACGACACAACAAAGCGCTTAAAAGGAGACGGAGGCCTCTGAGGTTTTTACCGGTTGTTTATGTTTTCGACGAAATCATTGTTTGTTGCTTGCGGTCACCGCTTTCTTCTCAGTAGAGTTGTTCTTCTCTGTTTATCGAACTTCACATCACTTCAGGAGTTATTTCAAAGTAATCTTGAACTGTATCCAGTTTTCCACAGAAAGGAGCTGTACGGATTAATCGTAAAATTAAAACGTTTGAAGTTTGGATTCACGTCTCTGCGAGCCAACTGCAAACTGTTTTCGTAAGCCAATAAATTTCGCTTTCTTCTTGCATTTGACGCGTGCGTCATTCAAATGTAGCCGCGATTGACTTGAAATGGTTTCTTTTCTCCAGAATGAGAGATATAATAAATATCTTATTAACCTCGTTTTCTTGGTCCGTACTGAAAATACGGATCCTCATTTTTTCCCGTCGATTTATGGCCCGCGCGCTTCGTGCTTGGGCCATAAATCGACGGGAAAAAACTCGGTCCGTATTTTACAGTACGGACCTCGAACTCGATTAATAAGAGGTATATAAACTCTAGCAAAGAATGGGAGGGTAATATGTAACATTATTACCCCAAAAGCCAGAAAATTAAGAAAAGTTCCGCTATTTTGGTTTTTAATTGGTCAACGTGAAACTTACCCTGGGTGCCAGAGGGTTTTTTTTTGTTTTGCGGCGACAGTGATGATGATGATCGTGAACGAGCGTTCGTTCACGATCGCGGCTTCGCCGCTCACTGTCGCCACAAAACAAAACAAAAACAAAAAAAAACCTCTGGCAGCCAGGGCACGCGAAACTCCATTTACAATATGGATAACTTCGCTTATTTTCAGTTATCTCTCGCGGGGTCAGCTTGAAGGCTAAAGTTTCGATATGTTTTGAAAATGTTACCATGCTTTAATTATTCCATTGCCTGCTCGAATGTCACCGGAAACCGTCCTAGGTACAATTATCCTGTGAGTCTGTTGATTACTCCCGGTTTAGTCTCCTTGGGAATCTGGGTCGGCACCGGAGAGAGCGTTTGCGTGAAAATCCCAGACAACGGCTGCGAAAGAACCTTTATGTTTGTCAAATGTTACATATATAGAGGATATTACACGGTGGCGAGAAGATATGAATTTTATGTTCGAGTGGCAGAAACGATATGTCACGAGTGAGCGCAGCGAACGAGTGAGATGTCGTTTTTGCCACGAGAACATAAAATTCATATCTTCGAGCCAACGTGTAATGTTCTTTTTATTATATGGAGACCAGATGTAATTGAATTGCCGATTTTTATTTCATTGTTGTCGAAAAATCGAGCAAGTTTTATATATCACCGTTCGTCTTCACAGAAAATACGAAGCACCCGTGTCCAGGATAAAACACTTACTGAATTCCAATTTTGAAACAAAATACATGAAATATTTCTCAACTAAATATCGTAACACGTAAGAACTGAAAACATCACTGACTTTTGACTTGAATATCCGATGACTGCCGATAGTTCTCAACTGCTTTTGTTTTCTTCTTTACAACATCTTGCACTTTGTGAAATTCCTTGCGAAGAATTCTCTCTAAAAGCCTTCAAATCGTCAATCGTCAACGTTTCCAATACCATGTTCTGGTACTTGAGTTTTTTCGGAAAACTCATTCTTTTTCGTCACTTAATTAAACAAATTAAACCTGCTTGTCGATGCTTGCTCACAACAAACCTGAGCGACACAAGAAACCAAGTTCATTCAGCAAAGTAGAAATGGCGCGAATCGTGACGTCAATGAGCGATATGACACTCGCAAGCGTGTCATACGGAAAATACGCCACTCGGGTCCTGGATGGAGTGGCGTATGGAACCTACGAGTGGTTTAGTTCCCAGTAAAACACTCTTGTCCATATAATAAATTTCAATATTAAAAAATAGGTTAAGCATAAAGTCCGTGGTACATTAAACTGTGATTCTTCAGAAAGTTCTTTCGTCGGTTTGAAAGTTCGTTTGATTCATTCGGGATATAAACAAAGTCTTGGACTTTCTATAAAAATAATGTTGAGTTTCCACTAAGGCTGTAAGTGATTATGTTGATAACTAACAAAATCGATGACATTTGCATTTTTTTAAAAAGGACTGACTTTAATTTTCTCATACACTAAGCTTTTAGGAAAATTCATACTTTGCTGGGGTTTAATGTCAGAGCCTCTCCGCGAAACGCGTTAACGCGAGGCCGGCTGTCAATCATCAGAGGTATAATAATGTTAATATCTGTTTACTTCGTATCGAATTACATGGTCATTGGTTTCTCCGTGTTTCATTAAACTGACTTTACAGTTAAAGGGGCAGTGTCACCAAGATTTAGTGCTTCTTAAAAGTCCAATGAAGGTGTTAGTATTAATTGAAAATCCACTAATAGCGGAGCTCCCGCCGGTGCCTTCGGCGCCCACGGGCGGAGCATCCATACCTAAAATATATAGATTTAGGCAGGCCTAAAAGCGGAGCTCCCATTTATAAATTTTTGGCTTGAATCTACAGTGTTTTGATGTCCCTGCACTTTATTGGGTTCCCCACGTATGCACGGCGGCGCACATATCAAATTTTAGTATAAAAACTTTTTACAACTTTTACTGTACACTAATAAACCCCCTAGAGCAAATCAGTGTAAAAAGGACCTCGATGAAGGCAAGGAAATTTGTTTTGATTTATTTCAAAACAGTCAAGGCAACACAATCAACTCAAGGCCAAAAAAAACAGTGCGAAAAAAAATCAACACGCGGCGAAAGAAAATGAGTTCACGCCAGAACAAAGAAAAGCACGGCTGCAAAACAAAACTGGCAAATTCATTGGGAGCCGGTTATGCAAGTTAGTTTAAAGCAGGTTTTTGTGTGAGTTGTGGCAGTTTGTGATGTAGAAGTGGTGCTCGCTATCTAACAAGCGAACAATGTAGTTTGAGCCGTCTTGTTTTGGTTGCATGATTAACTATTCTGTTTTATCGTACACGCTGCTTAATACTGTTACACTATCTTGGGTTCGGCTAACACACAAGCACGAAGAACACTTAACTTTAAATCCTGCGTTTTAATCACTGTTTTCGAGCAACACTTGCAAAAATAATCCTTCCGCTCCGCTCACTAGCTCACATGGCTTGCCCAAATATGGAGCTACCATATTTGGGCACTATGTCACACAACACTCTGTTACAATACCTTAGAGAATTTTATGTAGAAAACTTAATGAATTTTCTTCGTTTCTGGTAAGCAAATGTGCGGTAGAAAAGGTCTGAACTCACTCACCCAGGCACAGGTAACACGCAACGAAACCGGCGTAAAGAATTGTTTACGAATCTTAATTCACGCGTAGGAGATTTAACATACACTCACTGAAATAAACAATGGGAGCGAATGGATAATAAATCGCTTAAATTCATTTCAGTGTGCAGTATCGTTGAGTAGTTTTACTGGTTTTGGTTTAGACTTGTTCAGTTTGCGGGATTTTCCTCAGTATAAGTGTAGTTTGTAATATTTTGCAAAGGCGAAACGTGTTTTTGATCCGAGTACATGTAGCTCAATAATTTAGTATTCTTTTCAAATAAAAATCCAAAAATGAATTTTACAGTTTACTCCACTATAGACTAAAACACAGCATTTGAAACCAAATATTTAATAGACAACGTCTGTATAAAATGTACAAAAGTGATTAAAGCTAAGAGGTTTGAAAGCAGCATTAAGAAATAATGGAATTTATAAATATGTAAGCCTACGGAAAGGTCTGAAAAACGATACAACTTCGAATTCGTTTATAAATGACTGAGGTATAAACAGAATCTCACAATAAAAACAGACTTCACCTTAGGGTATACATTACGTTTGTTACCTTATATTTGGAAAAGGCTTGTAAATTCTGCAGGGCAAAGCTTTGAAACCAGCAGCATATTAAATACAAGAAACGAACACGCCAGTTTCCATGTGAGCTTACTCCAACTCCAACTCCATCAACATATACATTATATGAATTATAAGCGAAAATCAATCTCTTCCTTTCTTTCGGTGTAGCTGTTAACAGTCTTTTATCCATCACTTCGTGAACTTGACCGGCTCTGAGCTCACTTTTAGTTCGGCTTAATGTCAGCTGAATTAATCAGCAGCAGGAACCGTAGACAGGTCTTCAACTCTCGCTGTCTTTGACTTTTTATCCGATATATCATATTCAGGTCGGCAAACATTTTCGGATGTTCACGCTAAGAGGCTATCCCTAAATCATTTGGCATAAGTTTCCATGATGTAGATGAGTAAATAAAGCGAGAAATATTCACGAAGATCTATGTTTTCCAGCAGCTTTGTTCGCCTCTTTCATTCAGCTTAAAAAGTGAACAAGGTGCCACCCGTGCCACAAATTTCCCGCCTTTTCATACAATCGCGTCGTTTAAATGTCCAGATCATTTTATAACATGAGAAAAAAACCTCTGAAGTAATACAGTGTTCTCACAGAATTTTTACGACAGGTAACTCAACTCTAAACGAACCAAATATGTTTTTGTGTAGTCGGGGGAACAAGTGCCAGTTGATGGTGCGATCACTTCTCCGAGAAGTGACGTGACGGAGCCCGCGGTTTTCGTCCCAGAAGTTGCTAAGCGACATGACGTATTTGTTCGCGCGATTGCTAACGGAGTACTCGTGAGTGATTGGATGAAATAATTCGGTAACTCTTCGTGTGCTTCAACGAAGATTTACCAAAACTGGCACTTGTTCCCCCGACTGAAGAAGGACTCCAAATCAAGGACAAAGACAAACTCGTCCCCAGGCCTAATCCGTGCGTACGGGCGTACGGACGGACGGACGGACAGAACGTTATAACCAAATTTTTTCGACTCGATGGGTTTACCATATTTTATAGGTATGGATGCTCCGCCCTAAAATTGGTAAACCCATCGAGCCAAGAAAATTTGGTTATGACGTCATGTCCGTCCGTCCGTACGCCCATACGCACCGATTAGGCCTGGGGACGAGTTTGCCTTTGTCCTTGATTTGGAGTCCTTCTTACGCAAAAAGTGACATAAAAACGTATTCGGTTCTATTCGGTTCATTTAGAGTTGATTTACCTGTCGGACCTCTGCATTACTTCACAGGTTTAAAATGATCTGGACATTTAAAGTGCTACTATGATCAAATTTTCACCCCTTCAAATTTAAGGCGTTTCAAAGACTATTTAACAAGAGATTCAAAATGCCGTTTTCCGTTTTCAAATATCTATTTTAGTTCCGGAGATATTTTAGCTTAAAAAAATTGTAAAATATGACGTCATTACTTTGCTAATTTGCATATTTTAAAAGCTTGAATATCTCTGGAAAGAAAAGAGATATTGGAGAACAGTAAACGGCATTTTCTTCTCATGAAGAGTACTTGTTAATATTTTAAAACGGCTACAAAAGAAAATATGCGAATTTGATCATAGTATAGCATTTTAACGACGCGATTGTATGAAAAGACGGCAAAGTCTGTTTTTATTGTGAAAATCTGTTTATACTTCAGTCATTTATAAACGAATTCGAAGTTGTATCGTTTTTCAGATCTTTCCGTAGGCTTACATATAAATTCCATTATTTCTTAATGCTGCTTTCAAACCTCTTAGCTTTAATTACTTTTGTACATTTTATACAGACATTCTCTATTAAATGTTTGGTTTCAAATGCTGTGTTTTAGTTTATTTTTTTTTGTGTGTGTGTTTTAGTTTATAGTGGAGTAAACTGTAAAGTTCATTTTTGGATTTTCATTTGAAAAGAATATTAAATTATTGAGCTACATGTACTCGGATCAAAAGCACGTTTCGCCTTTGCAAAATATTACAAACTACACTTATACCAGCTCAGTACTGGGGAAAATCCCGCAAACTGAACAAGTCCAAACCAAAACTAGTAAAACTACTCAAAGATAATGCACACTAAAATTAATTTAAGCGATTTATTGTCCAACTGCTCTATTTTATTCGCTCGCATTGTTTATTTCAGATCTTGTACGCGTGATTTAAGATTCGTAAACTATTCTCTACGCCGGTTTCGTTGCGTGTTACCTGTGCCTGGGTGAGTGAGTTCAGACTTCTTCTACCGCACATTTGCTTACCAGAAACGAAGATTAAATTCATTTACTTCTCTACATAAAACGAATACGATAAAACAGAATAGTTAATCATGCAACCAAAACAAGACGGCTCAAACTAAATTGTTCGCTTGTTAGATAGCGCGCACCACTTTTAAATCACAAACTACCACAACTCACACAAAAAACTAAATAACTGGCATAACCGGCTTCCAATGAATTTGCCAGATTTGTTTTGCGGCCGTGTTTTTCTTTGTTCTGGCGTGAACTCATTTTCTTTAGCTGCGTGTTGACTTTTTTTCGCGCTGTATTTTTTTTTTGCCTTGAGCTGATTGTGTTGCCT
Organism: Meandrina meandrites; assembly: GCA_963693305.1. NCBI lineage: Eukaryota > Metazoa > Cnidaria > Anthozoa > Scleractinia > Meandrinidae > Meandrina > Meandrina meandrites. The sequence goes on from OY855908.1 coordinate 30,779,164, forward strand.
TGACTGTTTTGAAGTAAATCAAAACAAATTTCCTTGCCTTCATCGAGGTCCTTTTTTACACTGATTTGCTCTGGGAGGTTTTTTAGTGTACAGTAAAAGTTGTAAAAAGTTTTTATACTAATATTTGATATGTGCGCCTCCGTGAATTCGTGGGGAACCCAATAAAGTGCAGGGACATCAAAACACTAAATTCAAGCAAAAAAAAATAAATAGGAGCTCCGCTTTTAGGCATGCCTAAATCTATATATTAGTTGCCTAACCTCGCTAGAACGGACTGACCCTGTTTAATACACGAATCTCTGATTTTCCTACCCTGTTTAAGACAGAATGCCAATTTTTGATACCCTGTCCAAGACATTTGTTGTAGCATAACCAATCGGGAATTAAGCTTGGTATCAATACCGAAGTCAATGGAAGTCAACACTAAGGAAGAACTTGTAAAAATTCAGCTTGTGGCTAAGTTCCTATAAAATAAACATATATTTGCTTATCCTGTTTGAGGCGTTGGTCCATGTAAAGATACCCCGTTTAAGACAAAAAGGGGCGAAATAGACACCCCGTTCAAGACAAAAATCCTGAAAACCATACCCTGTCGGGCCGCACGTCCCCGTTAAGCCCTTATAAGGGAGTGCCCCCACCCCCTCCCCCCGGGTTTAAAGCTGGTGTGGCCATGGAAGACCCACGGAAGGGTAGGGTTGAAGTGGTCTAAAATTTTAAAACGTCGGGCCGACGTTTTCAATATTGACAGTACTACTTGCGGTTAAGTCACACCTTAGAGAGTGTTTTTAAGCCTTTTTGACGTTTAAAGGTTATTTTGTTTACAATTCTATCATAGTTTACACAAAAAATTTAATAGAAGACCTCTCGTGATCGATACTGTCCCCTGGTCACACTTTTATAATTCAATCTGCCTATCCTTTGTAAAAGACAAACTTTGTCTATCTCTTTGCCTTGTTTTCTTTGGAAAACGTACGACCCATTCTGTTGGCGGAGAGACCAGCGTATTTAAGATTCATAGTGCGTGGGAGGTTTGTTTAGCTATCTTGACCCACTGACCATTGTATATGATTATAATGTTTGACTCACTTAAGCCGTCACGCAGAATTCATTTTAGTGAATTAATGGACATTCACGAGGTACACGATGGCTCTATACATTTCCCGCCAAGTTTCCTTGACTTAACCTATAGTGTGGGCGATCTTTAAATGCCTGTGCCTATTCAGCGAAATATAAACCCTTCCGTTTTCAACTACTTGTATAAACACTTTCTTCTCCTTATAACACGTAGAATGCAACTAAAACGCGGAACACTTCTTATATAAACAAAAACAGATATCCATATATAAACATGTATGGTGCAAGTTGCGCAACAATAAGTTCAATGTTGATTAAGTTATAATATCTTCTGAAATTATTTAAAAATGCACACCGTTGTACGGCAGAAGTTAGTGTTCAAAACGTATCCTAAGCTGCAGAGGATCGGTATCCCAACACTAGGATAAAAAAACTATCGAAATTCGAAATCAACTAACTGTAACAATTTTATTGGGCTGTTTGCACAACAAGTCTTTTTCTCTCTGAAGAAAGACGAATTTGTGGCCTGGCTTTATTTAGTTATCGAAACTTAGTTATGATTCATTTTGTATCAAAGTCGAACAAAATCAGTTGAATCATGAATATATTATACGAGGTACATTGCCGACTTGAAGTTATGCTCATCTTAACTTCAAATATTTGAGATAACGACAATAATTCTCAAAGCCTTACACATGTTGGGATCAACACCGTTTCAGCTGAGTAAAATATGTGTGTTAAGCATTCCTGTGTAATTCTGCACATTTTTGTAACGTATTGTCACTAGAACACTTTCCTCGAGGTGTGCAATAAATCAATTTGTGGTACGCAGTTTAATACAATTATTATATTAAAATATTTAACACGGAAACACTAACGGTTCCACATCACGCAATACTGATCGATTTCTGATCTAAAGGTTATCTTTTCTTTTTTCGCTGAAAGGTGACGCTAGTTAAATTTTCAGCACTGAATATCAAGGATGGGTTCAGCTTATACGCCTTAGAGGGACCTTAATGTTCTGCTGTGCTAACACTTGCCATGGCAAATTGCTTAAATTACTAAAATAAATACTGTTAATAGTGCGTTAAATTTGTTGCACTTCCTGTCTTAAGCGTCCGTGCTCAACCTACATGTCTCGCTGTTAAATATCATTTCTCACGTGCCCACTCCACCCTCAGGGCTCGATATGTATCAACTCCATAAACTATTTCCTCCCTCCACAAAATCCAATATTCCAAGTTCTAGTTCAATTTTCGACGCACGAACACTTTCTAACGAGCTCTTGAGAGCTCTTTCGTGCCTCGCTTATCGTCACCCAAGATATCTACGCTTCCGTATACCGGAAGTTTCTTAAAACTTCCTTTCTTTCCAAACCTAACAAAACTCCTTGTTATTGGTGGGTTATTCGTTAACAAAGAAAGGAAAAGAAATTAGTGTGTAGTATCGCTGAAAATTTCTACAGTATTCATGCAATATTTTGGCGGGCCCGAAGAGCGACTAGACTTTTCATCCTCATTTAATCTTCCTTGTGGTTAGAAAAAAATAAGAAGACTGCACGAAACCTGTAAAACCGCTCTTTTGACATCCAACTGTATCGTGAAATTTCGTGCTCGTTTTTCGCGTGTTATTTGTACCCACTTAGCGGTGTTGATAATTTTACTATTGTTGTATGTATTTAGCACCTCGTAAAATATATGACGATACGATACCTCAAGCGTGTTACATGCCTAACTGCCGCCGAAGATTTTGTTGTTTCCCAAAAACTCGAAGTAGCACTTAAACATTACCCCTTTCAGTGAAACGAGATCTTTGTTAAAGTCGATTTAATAGCACTGCAGTAAACGACAGACAGCTACTATGACGGGTATGCACAGGTGCTTGGACCCATAGCCGCTTTACCTTTATGACAAAATTTGACCAGAATTGATTGCACGTCCAGCAAAAGTGGGAACATAAAAGTGCTTACGGAGCTTTGGTGAGCACCTTGGCCGAAGAGCCGGTTGTTTGTTAGCGCTAGATGAGGTCGTTCGTGTTTATCTCAAGGATCAGAATATCAGGACATGCGATGCATTTAACATGTAGCAATGTAGATCACAACGTTTTTAAGCTGCGCGTCTGTCCTAGCGCCGACGCTATGCAAGCCATTATCGAGAGAATTCTCTATGTTAAGAATCACGTTAACCCGGTATTGACGGGGGCGTCAATACCGGCCACAAGATTGATCGGAACCGGATTTGAAGTTTGTCAGGCGTAATGAGAGCACCATTGGTAAATAGGCAGACGTGCAAAGAGAAAGTACCGAGCAAAGGAATTATTGCGTGACCTATTTGTGGCGTATGACCGACCACAATCTATCCACTTGAAAGCCGTCGGACTGTGTTTATTCTACGTGCTCTGGTTATTTAACCACTCGATAACTAAACTAATCCAATAAACAGGTCAAGAAGGAAAAGATTGGCTCACAAAAAGACAAAAAAGCCCTATTTCATAGGAGGCATAATGAAAAAAAAAAGACTTTGTGCGAACTCAGATTTTATTGGCCGACCAGTGCTTATACCCGGTTTATCGTCAATTGATTTAACCGGAAAACTCAAGTCAAAGGTTTGGCTTTGCGGAGGTGTTGCACTTGGCAAAGTTTTGCCAGAATTTGTATACTTTGCGGTAAAAATCTGTCAACGGGCCACTTTGCCTAGTGCGACCCTAAATTTTCTGGCCGGCAAAAACTTTGCAAATCGGCCAAAACATCAAGCTTGGGTGGGGCAGGCAGATTTTCGAAAAGTCGAGCTAATAGGAATCACAGCGGTAACTGTCAACGCTTGTCAGTGAAACACGAAACACGATCTACTTAAACAAGCGCGGGAGTTTTCAATTCGCATTCTTTCGCCATGGATCGAGGTCGATAGTTTATAATCCGTCGCAAATGCATGGTTATTACGGTGATAGCGTGGAATACCAGCACTATTTTCCCTTTTACTACTCTATGCAAAAACACGTGGCTAAACAAAACACTGATGTATCTGCTATCTGGTCAACTTCATTTCTCAATGTTTCAAACACCGACATTTACCTCCAACTAGTGCGACCCTACTCGGCTTGAATAAAGTTTTCCTTTCCGGTCGCGGTTTTGAATTTTTGCGGACTTTTAGCCGGCAAAGATGAAAACTTTTCCTAAGTGCGACCCATACCTTAAAAAAAAACATACAAATTGTCAAGCTAATCCTACGTAGTTCGTTAGTAAGTGTTTTAGTATTTAATCGATTAGGAAATTGTTTTTAAAATATACTGATAAGAAACTATAAACAAACCAGATCACTGCATTTTTTTTTTGTTCTTCTGTCTTACTTGTGATCCTGATAGCTAATGAATAATTCACCTAACTAAATAAAGAATACTGTTTAGTTACTACTCACCGTCGAAAAATGAAAGACAAGTACTTAACACTTGATTTTTTCCTTTTTGTATTTTCACTTAGGGTGTCGTTGATTCTGGTTAAAAGGCGTTCTGGTTAAGAGGCGTTTTATTTCAACTGGGATAAAATTCCATTCATTTTTAATCCATTATATAGTGCAAATAAATTGAATACATAATCGTATAAATAATGGTACAGAGCGGACAAATTTTATAGCTTTGATCACAGGGTGATAGTTAAACACTAGTGGACGAAATGGATTTAACATACATATTTGTGGTAAGTAAAATTTAACTTACATTGCTTATAACTATCTAAGATTAAATTTAGTAATAGATTCCTTTATATAAGTTTTTTCCTTATTGTGCAACCTAGTTACCAATGTATGTAATTCTTGCATGAATAGCTCTTTAGCTCTTTGGGTATGTATCCCTGTTCCTAGTAATGTTCTCTAATACAAATGATATTGCGCGGTAGATTGCTAGGCCAAAACAAACAAAATGTTGAACGAAATATAATTTTGTTGATTAAGGGTGCTTGACTCATCGAAGAGAGCTGATATAAGTTGATTTGGCCACTCAAGAAATCCTTAACCTAACTCAAATCCTTGACATGTATTTCTTTGTCCGTAGACACTGGTGGTATCCTTGCTAACTGAATCCATGTTAAGCTTATGCGTGGGAAAAAATCAAAATCATATCAACCTCCAATCGCTTTACCGGGAGGAAAGCAAATGCAGCGGTGGAAATCTTCTTAAGATTCACATCAATCCACAGTGTAAGGTTTCCAACGGACTTTGTAAAGCAAAATGTGATGGCCCGTCTCGTAAAGATCCAAATACCAGTAAGTAGCGCTACAGTGCACTTCGGTGTTATTATAATAAGGCTAAGATTGTATAGAAAGAACAACTTTTCGCACGTACATGAAGAAACTTTCAATAATTCGAATCGAATTCAAAATGGCAAAAACTTCGCAAGAATGGCGGAATCTAAGATTGGGATTTTTTTGCTTAAGTCATGCTTATTTGAAACTGTAATGCATGATACATAAGCTTTCATAAATCTGTTTACGGATCATTTAATTTACGTACGTGCTTAGCAAAATGATCTGTCAAGTACCCTTGACGGGTGAAAAAATACAATCAAATGATTTTCCGTTTGTTTATCATTGTGCCTTCCTACCTATTAGTCAGGAAAATATTGATCGTTGATAGTCTTAGGGTGAGATTTTATATTCAATTTGTTTCAGATCATTCGAGATTAGAAGTACCGTTAAAAAGATTGAATCAGTTTTTCGCTCATACTTAATTTTATTTCTTAAAGAATTCACGATAATAAAAGTCAGAGGAAAGAAGTGCATTCAATTCACTGAACAAGGCGGTACCAAATATGCGCTGAAGGCCATCAACGGAACGAATGTCGCTTTTGTGGTGGGTTGAAACAACATGAGTTTTATTTATTTAAACACCTTAGACTCCACTGAAAAACTAACTATAATATTTAAAACAACAATACAGGGTTAATCAAAATAAAAAGCCAGTGCCACTGTGGCCGTTGATTCTGCCTACATCTGCACGGTTAATTCTTCATAATACACGTCCAATAAAATTGCAGTCCAGCATTATTATTAAACGGCCACCCTTAGGAAATTCTGTTAAACCTATTGACCTATTGACCATTTAAGTTAGTCGAGCAATTAAAATTGGTCGTGGTTCTTTGGGACTTTGTAAAAGGCAACCGCGACCTCGACTGATCATTTCAGATATTTCACAATTCATGTTCATTGAAGCATTCCGCAGCAGTCATGAATGAATAGTAACGTCTTATCGGAGCCTGTCGTCTCCAAAATTTGACAAATTTGTACGAGTGAGGCATACACACTTCGAGACAACAAGAGCAGAAAAAGAGATTGCTTTGAATCTTTAAGGTCTGCAATTATAATAGACATTAACGGTGTCAGGAAACTGAAGTGTTTTCACTGGCTAGAAGTACATGACAAGAAACTGCCCACTCCAGTATATAAACATGCCCACAACCCGCAATCCTTCATTTCGCTCCGACTATGGCGGTTGGTTAGGGACTGTTCGTTATTTATTGCTAAGGGTGGGGGGGGGGGGGGGGGGGGGGGGGGGGTCGGTGATTTTCAACCAATTCAGGCATATAAAAAATGTACCCCTCCCAAAAGTGGATATTTTTAAAAATTACCCCCCCCCCCCCCGACCCAGTTTATGTTACGTGCAAAATTTTACCCCCCCCCCCCCCACTCCCCCTCCCCTCAGAACGTGACACTCTCTGATTGTGAAATTGCATAACACACGTGTTCCGATCGCGTGCTGGTAAAGCAAATTTAATGGTGGAATGCTATCTGACTATCTATGATCCTCTGTTCAAAATGGAAACACACAGCAAGGAAAGATTAAGTACAGTTGAAGAGCCGGTATTCAAGACCAGGTTCTTTGCTTGGAGGAAATATAATTCTCAAAATACAGATCAATTTATTAAATATGTCTACAAAACGGCAACACAAGCGTTGAAACAACAGATTCTAAAAGCTTACCCCCCTCATTTCTACCGTATTTAAAAAAACACCCCCCGCCCCATTTTCGCTGATTTTAAAAATTTTACCCCCCCCCCCCCCACTCTAAACACCGGCCCCCCTCTGCCATAAATAACGAACAGTCCCTTAATCTTTATCAACTGTATGTGTTGATAAATGGTTAAGGACTTTTCACATGCCTGCCGACCTTAAACGACTGTTACTTTTTTGTCGACTGTTTCTTTACAAACTAATGGTTTGTTCATTATCTAGAAGGCTAAGATTGTTAAATTGTTCTCCTGTTTTGTTTTCATTGCATTCGCAGAGACGACAATGTGACAGCACAGCCAGCAATGAATTCCTGTTTGACGAGGACAAAGCCGGGAGAAAGTATCGTATATACAAACACACGGCTAATAGTAAAACTGTGTGCCTTGGAGTAACTTCAAACTGTAACCATAAAACCTTGTCTTTAATCAGCACAAACGGTCAAGATAGGCGTTGTTACTTCGTTAAAAGAAAACACTGTTGAATACTTACAGGTTTTTGTATTGCAATTTTATAGCAATATATCCAGCTTATCCATTATATGCAATGTATTGCGATAATAATTTGTATTCTTGTGCGCTTGTTTATTTATTTATTTTGTTATTTATTTACATGTATTTAGAGATCTCCTACTGACAAAAAATTTAAAGCATTGGAAATCGTCTGACAAGTAAAAAAAATGAATAAAATTAAAATTATATACCATATTAAGCTGGTAAAAAAATAATTTGCTATAGCTTTTACTGATATTAATATTGAAAAAAAATTTTAATAGAATGTTATGTAACGTATTGTAAGTGTAAGGAAATAGTGTCGCGTATTGCAAGTAGACGACGTTGTGTGTTGTAAGCAATGTTTGTCAGTAAATAATGTAGCGTATTGTAAGTATAGGTGATTAAGTGTATTTTTTTAATCATTTAGCATATTGTCAGTAATGTATGTAAGCGTTATGAAAGATCAGCTGTGCAAATAAAAAGATGAAAAGGAAAACGAAGGCTGAAATGTGTTCGTTTGTACAAGCAAGAAAAATCCTTTCAGACTTTAAAAATCTGTGGTACAAGCTAAATCGTAGATCCACCAGGGTACCACTGGAGGGGGGATTGATTTGAACCCCTCCTTAAGATTCTCTGCTAAGAAGCATCAAATTTATTTTGTATTTAGAAGATAGCTTGAAGTTGCATGACGTAAGTTCTGTTGGCAATTTTTAATCTGCCATCTTAGACCCTCTATCGCGGATTTCGCTTTTTTATCAAAAAGGTAGAAAATAGACGAAATTGACGCAGTCTCGAAGATAGATAGATAAAACTTAATTAACGTGTCGATGCCACATAGCCTGGTAAAATCCCATACTAATTTAGGGAAAAGAAAAAATGAGAATTTAAATAATCTTATCAAAGATGAGCTGTATTTCTCACGAGGAGTTTGGTGCCAAAATGTTTACCCAGCACCTTTGCTAATTGCAGGCAACGCTGAAGATAAAGATATTTAGTGAACCGTTGAAGGAGGAGCTAATTGTAATAATGGCCTTACAAGTTTTTAGAGATTTTTACCAAGACAAAAGGGCAGATTCGGCAACTTGTGGTTAATTAGTTTAACTACTCTCCAAAAGATTCGTGACGCTGGATAAGAAAGATAAACGTATTAACGGACGGAAGTTAAAGCTGATGTTTTTAAAAACAGACTTGAACTACCGACTTGGTGGGCATCAAGAACTGCCGGCCTCCAAAAGCGTGCTGCTCGACATGTATTGGACTAAAACACTTCAAATTACCTAACTTGCATAGAAAGTATATGGGATCTGCGTATAACTAGATTAAAGAACAGTGAATAAATCACTATTAGACTCACTGTAATTGACAAAAACAACAGAGCAACAGCTGTTAAAGAATCAGTGGCAATCAGCTCAGGTTCAACGACCATGTCAAAGGCAATTTCATGCAGACTGCTTGACGCAAATGTTGGACCATCTTTTGTGGTTAAAGTAGTTGTCATGATATATGAATTGCAGCAATTTCTAAAAATTACTGAACCAGAAGGAACATGGCTGCTTCAATGATATTTTATGATGCTGCAATTAAGGAGCCAGTTTTAGATACAATAGTCCATTCATTTAAACGCCTCCTGGTTCGTTTAGTATAAGAGAAAAATCTTTAATCGCCCTCGACTACGTACTTGGTTACCTAACGGCTGATTAAAAAAATACTGCTAATAATTAACAATTAGATTATGAGCTCGAGATTTCTATGAGGTGATAGTTGATGAGGCCGCAGGCCGAATCAGCTACAACCTCATAGAAATTGAGAGCGAATAATCTAATTGTTTTAGTAGAATTCTGACTGAAATAAACGCAAACAATGGTTTCTAGTTATTTTCCTACGCATTATCGAACTTAACGGTTTAACGAAATCGCACGCATTGAATTGTCCTTGGTAAATTTGCAGTTGTTTACGCGCGTGCACCCGTTTTTCAATAATTTCAAGCTTTTAAAGTCAAGAAACCGCTAATGTCCTTCGTTTAGTCTTCTCGGGAATTTTATTAGCCATTGACATTTAAACTTCCTTCCAAAACTTCGGAAAAACGATAAAAACGTCGCATTTTGTGGACGACCATCGGCAACTGCACACTAATGGCTGATAGTGTTCAATAGCTCAGCCAATCACATTGCAGCATTTGCATTAGTGTACTAGTAGAATTCTACTAATAGTAATTAGTAGGGAGGCGCGGTGGCCTAATGGTTAGTGCGCTGGCCTGGACTCCGGATCGGGCGGTCCGGGATCGAGCCCTGGCCGGGGCACTGCGTTGTGTTCTTGGGCAAGACACTTTACTCTCATAGTACCTCTCTCCACCCAGGTGTAAATGGGTGTAATACTCCTACGGAAACCGGGGATAAGCACCGGCCTGATGGGCCACTTTCACCGCGGTCAAACGTCTGAGGCTGTTTTTGTTTTCTTATTTCGAGAGAAATCATTCACATTTGGAAGCATCACTAAGGATATGTAAAATAGCTGCTGAGGGTAAATATATTTTTCAGTTCCCTCCAGCGGGATTCTTTACTTTTAAAATGCTCCGCACCCGAACAAAATTGCTTTGACAATGGCGCCGACAGTCGGCATTTCGCCGTTTTCAAACACTTACAACTTCTTTAGTAAAGTTCCAAACAATTTAGTAAACCAGAAGAATACTTGTTAAGCTAAGTATTAAACTTTGAACAGTGAAAATTAAAACGTTATCTTTGAAGTAGTTTTCTTATTTTTTACGTTTTACCGCGGTGAATGGGCCACTTGGCTCGTATGCAGACTTTACCTTTACCTAATTAGTGCTAATAATAGTTATTATTATTAAAATAATGATAAGTGCCCACGGAGCCAAACGTAATGACATGGACTTCATAAGTGTCGCAGAGACCCAATTTTCGTGAATATAAAGTGCATGATAACAGTGTAATTACAAAACAGATTTAATCAATGGCCGTAGATATTACTGCCACGCTGAATCTAGCAGGCAATGCGCCTTTATCCGTAACTTCAAGGGTTAATACATTTTTGTTTCGAATAGTTATAAGTCGCCTGTTGCGGACTATTGTCTAATTTAATTAAGCCAACTCGGCCTACGGCATCGTCAGCTAAGTATCAGGCAATATTCCATACCATTTCGGAGGATAATACGGCTGTGCTGCTGGCACACAGATCCTCTGACCTCATTTGGCCATCGCGACAATTTTTTGAATTATAGTAATCCGCAATAAGCTCAACTCAATTGAAGCATCCTTGGACGGCGATCGAAAGTAAGTTTCGTGAGAAATTATATTTGGCAGGGTCGCCAACGAGTGGCTAAAGACTTCCATTCGAGTGGTATCCACTTCCGTTTAAGTCCCGGTATTTGAAAATCGGATGAAGAGCTATAGGGTTGACTTCGTGCACGTGCCTGCCTAATCAAACAGTAGACGATATTTTTGGAGCATTAAGCATAGACATAATAATAATACTGGGTTATAAAGCCCCCTTTTAAACGGCCGCCTCTATTTAGCGGCCTCGGTCACCTTTTTGCCGTCCCCTTGAGCGTTTTCTGTTGTTTTTCCTCATTTAGCGGCCAGCAAGAATGCAATAAGCGTTGTTTGGTTTTGTTTTAAACAAGCTCGGACTGACCGGAGTCAAAAAAATAAAGCGACGGCTGATGAAATCATTCAAACACGGGTATATTTTCGTCTTCATTTGATTCCGTTATTCCTTTTCACGCTATTTTGTATTGAATAAACGTAACCTTTTTAAAATGCGTTTATGCTAATTTCTGACGAACCCCTATTACGCGGCCAGTTGCTATATCCCCGAAGGCGGCCGCTTAATACGGGTTCTACTCTAATTATTGGTTGACCAATGCACTCAAGGTCGTAACAATGTTCTTCCATTCGATCGATTCTGACTTTGTCACCAAAAGTCACTAAATTCTTGGAGAGCGCAGATTTTATCTGTAGCTAGCGCATCTCACACGCCAAAACAGACGATCAACGTAAAACCTTTGATTACAAAACCATAAGCATCTAAAGCATTCAAAATCTACCCGAAACTGCAAAAACTAAAATGGCATTTTTTTATATATATATATATATATATGATTTTTGTACGAGTCACTATAATTCCAATAAGATATTTAGATTTTTTCGGCTTCCTAGTATGGTATGGCGTTCCGTTACGGCCAAAATCTTGAAGTCACAAAATACACAATATGAAACGCGTATAAATATTATTAAACGGTCACAAGTAAAAGGAAGGTCGTTTACATAAAGTCAAAACGGCAAAAAATCAATCGAACCGCGCAAAAATAAATTGAACCTCGTGCAAATAAATCCAACTTGCACAAATATCAATCGAAATGCCTAAAAATAAATCGATCCGCCAAAAAGCAAATCAAACGCCTCAAAAATAAATCGAACCAAACGCAAATGAATCCAACTTGCACAAATCGCAATCGAACCAGCGATCAAACTACAAACAGGAATGAAACCGCTTACACAAATGTCGAAACCGCACATATATCAATCGAACTAACTGCACAAAAATAAATCGAAAAAAGTTCAGCGGACCGGAAGTATAGTTTCACCGGAAGTACTTCGTCGCTTAAGCTCATACCCAGTATCTCACCGCCAGCATTGCTGTTATTGTTGGTGTATGTCTTTTAGAAACCAGCTCAGCGATTACGAATTAGGAGAATTCTTTCGATCATTGCAAGACCTGTTAGCCCTTTCTCTCGATGCCAACTTATCCTTCGATTCTGCGGAATTCCATTCCCGACGTCTCGATGGTTTTGAGAGAACTTTGAGTGTTTTGTCGTCAAGAATACGCGTGTCCCATCCTTCCGAAAGACAACTGCTTTCTGACCTCGACATTCTCTTGGGGATTGTCAGTCAACAAAGACAGTATTGTGTGAACTTGTCGTATTTTGCTTTGCACGAGGAGGAAGAACAACAGCCAACCACTAGAGTGGGTGTCAGGATTGTAAGATCAGGTGTTGGTCGGCCAAGACTCGACATTTCGGAAGACCTCTTGGAAGCACTTCATGTAACAGCTGGATTTCGCTGGGCCGCCACGAAGAATCGAAGAATCGAATGATAAGTTGGCATCGAGAGAAAGGGCTAACAGGTCTTGCAATGACCGAAAGAATTCTCCTTATTCGTAGTCGCTGAGCTGCTTTCTAAAAAGACATACAACAACAATAACAGCAATGCTGGCGGTGAGATACTGGGTATGAGCTTAAGCGACGAAGTACTTCCGGTGAAACTATACTTCCGGTTCGCTGACCTTTCGATTTACTTTTGTGCAAGTTCGATATGTGCGGTTTCGACATTTGTGTAACATGTGTAAGCGGTTTCATTCCTGTTTGCAGTTCGATCCATTTTTCGCTGGTTCGATTGCGATTTGTGCAAGTTGGATTCATTTGCGTTTGGTTCGATTTATTTTTGAGGCGTTTGATTCGCTTTTTGGCGGATCGATTTATTTTTAGGCAGTTCGATTTATATTTGTGCAAGTTGGATTTATTTGTACGAGGTTCAATTTATTTTTGCGCGGTTCGATTGATTTTTTGCCATTTTGACTTTATGTAAACGACCTTCGTTTTATTTGTGACCGTTTAATAATATTTATACGCGTTTCATATTGTGTATTTTGTGACTTCAAGATTTTGGCCGTAACGGAACGCCATAGTATGGTAAAAATCATGCGAGCATAATGTAGACAAGAGAAAGCAAGAGGAAGGCTTAGCGTAGTATTAGCAAGTTAAATAGGTGGACATTTCAGCCACTTAATTTATAACCTGTTCGTAAAGTCTCTAAAATATCTGTTTATTCAAAGGAACAGTTCCTATGTGTTTGGAAAAAAGCCATGGATATTCTCTAATGGCGATCCTAATTTACCAAGAGCTACATATAAGTCCATGTGAAACGCGCATCCGGAGGGATGGGGTTGAGGGAGAGACCCATGTTAGGCTTAGAAGAAATGAAATATGGAATTGAGGTTTGGAATCGGGGAAATAACCGCCGGGGTAGGCAATTAAATTTAAGGTTTCAGATTTTATTGCGAGCTGCCAGAAGTACTTAATCGTGAAACTTTCATAGTCCAGCACTGCTCTGATGTGGAAATAAGTTGAGAGAGACAGTGAACTAAATGGATTTAACACGAGTTTTCCTGGTAAGTAAAAATGTTCATAACATTTTACTATTATCAATTCTTTATCTTTCAAGTATATAGCAGTCGGGTTAAAACACGTTCCCTATAGGCTGTTACTGCATTTTTCATGCGAGGTATAAATCATTTTTGCAGGCAAATTTGCAGGAAGATCTTTCAAAAATCTGAAATCAATAGTTAACTAAGGTAGGAAAACACCGTATAGTTAACAACAGATCAATCGGAACAGGTTTTGAAGTTAGTCATAAATTGCTTATAATTATCTAAGATTAAATTTAGTTATATTTTCCCTATATTATTATTGTTTTCTTATTGTATTTAATTCTTGCATGAAAAGTTCTTTAGTCAAATATTGCGCTAGATTGAGCGCTCAAAACAAACCAAATGTTGAGCGTAATATAACTTTGCTGATTATGGTTCTTAACTCATCGAGGAAAGCTGATATAAGCTGATATGGCCACTCAACAAATCCTTAACCTAACTCAAATCCTTACCATCAATTATTATCCGTAGACACTGGTGGTATCCTTGCTGACTGAATCCATGTTAAGCTTATGCGTGGGAAAAAATCAAACTCCTATCAACCTACAATCGCTTTATCGGGAGGAAGGCAAATGCAGCGGTGGAAATCATCTTAAGATTCACATCAATCCACAGTGTAAGGTTTCCAACGGACTTTGTAAAGCAAAATGTGATGGCCCGTCTCGTAAAGATCCAAATACTAGTAAGTAGTGCTATGTAACGTCAATATTATTATAATACAGGCTATGCATGATTGGATAGAACGAACAGCTGTACACAAGTGTAATTATATATAAAATTTCGGCAATTCGAATCGAATTCAAACTGAGAAAAACTTAAAAGTCAGGCAGTTAAAAAGATTAATTCAGCTTTTCGCTCATAGTTATTTTATTTCTTAAAGAATTCACAATAATGAAAGTCGGAAGAAAGAAGTGTATTCAATTCACTGAACAAGGAGGTACCAAATATGCGCTGAAGATCATCAACGGAACGAATGTCGCTTTTGAGGTGGGTTGAAACAACATGAGGTTTTAACTTTCTTTCTTTCTTTCTTTCTTTCTTTCTTTCTTTCTTTCTTTCTTTCTTTCTTTCTTTCTTTCTTTCTTTCTTTCTTTCTTTCTTTCTTTCTTTCTTTCTTCTTTCTTCTTTCTTTCTTTCTTTCTTTCTTTCTTTCTTTCTTTCTTTATATCTTCATTTCTTTATTTATTCATTCATTTATTTTTAAATTAAATTAGTCGAGCAATTAAAATTGGTCGTGGTTAGATGTTTATATCTCTCTTTGTCATCTGTGAATAACCTACGGATTGTGTCTTTGGGACTTTGACTGATCATTTCAAACCTTTCATAATCTATGTTCATTGAAGTATTCCGGAGCATGAATGAATAGTAACGTCTTATCCGAGCCTCCCGTCTTCAAATTTTGACAATTTTGTCCGCGTGAGGTATGGGCACTTCGAGAGAACAAGCGCAGAAAAAGAGATTGTCTTTAATCTTAAGGTCTGCAATTATAATAGACATTAACGGTTTCAGGAAACTGAAGTGTTTTCACTGGCTAGAGGTACCTGACAAGAAACTGCCCACTCCAGTGTATAAACATCCACACAACCCGCAATCCTTATTTCGCTCCGACTTTGGCGGTTGGTTAATCTTTATCAACTGTATGTGTTGATAATTGGTTAAGGATTTTTCACATGCCTGCTGACCTTAAACAACTGTTTATTTTTCGACTGCTTCTTTACAAACTACTTTTACAAACCATTAAGTAGTTTAAAAACTACTTAATGGTTTCTTCATTATCTAGAAGGTGTTTTGTTTTCATTGCATTCACAGAGACGACAATGTGACAGCACAGCCAGCAAAGAATTCCTGTTTGACGAGGACAAAGCCGGGAGAAAGTATCGTATATACAAACACACAGCTAATAGTAAAACTGTGTGCCTTGGAGTAACTTCAAACTGTAAAGATAAAACCTTGTCTTTAATCAGCACAAACGGTCAAGATAGGCGTTGTTACTTCGTTAAAAGACAACGTTGTTGAACTCATGCAGGTTTTTGTATTGCCATTTTGTAAGGCATATATCCAGTTTATCCAGTCAGAACATTGCTTCAATTGATACAAATGAAGCCAAAATTCTAAATATATGTAAAAACGTACTAATTCTGCAATTTTGCTACGAAAAATTGAAAACTTAATAAGAAAAATGTCAGAGAATTGCGAAATATTGCTAAGCCTGCACGGCGAACCAAGCTGGCAGAGAAATAAAACTTTTATAAGACTCTTATTAAATTTACTGAGATAAAAATAGATTGCGATATGGGTTTTTAATGCTGTTATGCTGATCAGTTAATCTCATTTGTTTCTAACTTTTGATTACAGCGCCAAGAAGACATACCTGTTTGTAATAAAGCTATGGTTTTGTATTTTTTTCGCCGACATCAAGTTTCTCATAACGCTCGTATTTGGCACAATGTTAACCTAAAATCAGTCATTACGCAGTCTCGAACGCAGTCTCTTTAATTTGCAATGTAAATAAATGACTTGATCTTTCACAGTCACTTTTCCGAATGTGACTCCCATGTTGACGAAAGAGGAAAACGAAAAAAAAATAATCGTATTAAAGATGAGCTTTATTTCTCAAGGGGATTTTGGTGCCAAAATGTTTACCCAGCACCTTTGCTAATGCGCGAAACGCACCTGGAACATGAAGATAAAACGATATTTAGTGGCATAGGGAAAAATATGGACTGGACCATTGGACCCTTGGACCATTGGACTATTTTTTGGACCATTTTTTTGGACTATTTCATGGACTAAATTTTGGACTATTTTTTGAATCTTTGGTACCTAGTTTTGTCAGGGGGTGGTTTATCATTTGTTCTTCCTCAGGAAGGTGTAGGTAGGTAGGTAGGTAGGTAGGTAGGTAGGTAGGTAGGTAGGTAGGTAGGTAGGTAGGTAGGTAGGTAGGTAGGTAGGTAGGTAGGTAGGTAGGTAGGTAGGTAGGGGGTTAGGCAGTTTTTTGGGGGGAGGGGTGGATAGGTAAATTTTGTCAAAATTTGTTATTCTCACTTAGGAAGGGGTGGGTAGGTAGTTTTGTCAAGGGAGGTGGTTAATCATATGATCCTCCTTAGGGAGGGGAAGGATGTAATTACAGCACTTGTGTCACACAACACGTGTACGCATGGGAGGAAAATGTAAGCAAAAGTTGTCATCTGTGAGGGGAGGAGGTCGTAATTATTACAGAATAGTTACCAGCATTAAGGAAACTTTAAGATTAAAGACATTTTGTTATTGTTCTGTCTGAAAAAACGTAACGAACACGTTATCAGCCAAGGTGCGTTGGAGCGATAAGAGCTTCTTGGATGACTACTTATCTGGCTAGCGGCTAGAAAATGACTTTAACTGGCCAAAAATGTTTTCTTTTGCGGAGCGCTGTCAGTCAGAGCAAGATTAAAGGAAATAGAAATAACTCTTGTGACGGAAATATATAGTAGAAGGAACATTGGTACGAGTCAATAAGCGACTGAGCGGACAATAATGGAAAAAAGGTTCCTTAATGCTGGTAACTTTTCTGTAATAATTACGACCTCCTCCCCTCACAGATGACAACTTTTGCTTACATTCCCCTCCCATGACCACGGGTAATAGGCTGTGCGCATGCGTACATGTGTTGTGTGACCATTTACCTACCCACCCCCCCCCCCCCCCCAAAAAAAAAAAAAAAAAAAAACTACCTAAACTAGGTACCCACCCCTTAGGAAAGATTAAAAAAATAGTCCAAAATTTAGTCCATGAAATAGTCCAAAAAAATAGTCCAAAAAATAGTCCAATGGTCCAAGGGTCCAATGGTCCAGTCCATGGTCCAGTCCATATTTTACCCTATGCCATATTTAGTGAACCCTTGAAAGGAAGAGCAAATTGCATTAATGGCTTTACAAGTTTTTAGAGATTTTTACCAAGATGAAAGGGCAGATTTAGCAACTTGTGGTTAATTTAACTACTCTGCAAAAGATTCGCGAAGCTGAAAAAGAAAGATAAACGTATTAACGGACGGATGTTTTTAAAAACAGACAGACTTCCGTTGGTGGGCATTAAGAACTGCCGGCCCCCAAAATCGTAACTTTTAAACGTGCTGCTCGACATGTATCGAACTCGAGAGCCAAACACTTCTAATTACCTAGCTTGCATAGACAGTATGTATATCGGATCTGCGTATAACTAGAATAAGGAACATTGGCTAAATCACTATTGGACTAGTTGCAATTGACAAAAACAACAGAGCGACAGCTCTTACGAAAGAATGGCAATAAGCTTAACGGCGACACGACAGGTTCAACGTTGATGTCAAGGGCAATTTCATGCAGTGCTTGACGCAAATGTTGGACAACATTTGCGGTTAAAGTAGTTGTCACGATTATATGAATTGTAGCAATTTGTAAAAATTACTGAACCAGAATGAACATGGCCTCTTCAATGATATTTTATGATATTTTATGATATCATAAAATCGAAATAATCATAAATGATATTTTATGATATTTTAGACAACGAACTGAAAAATATGTTCCTACCGAATGTCTCTGTGATCTAATGCGCATGATACTGACCATGAATAACTTCGTCTTCAACGGTGAACATTTTGTCCAACAGAATGGCACGGGAATGGGCACAAGGATGGCACCAGCTTTCGCCATTTTTTTATGGGGGAGTTTGAGTAAAAAAGCCCCTGAAGTTTATGTGGACAAACCTGTTCTCTGGTTTAGATACATAGATGACATTTTTATGGTTTGGACACATGGAAACGAAAAGCTTGATAGCTTCATTACCTACCTAAACAGCATGCATCCCACTATCAAATTCACCAGTGAACGTTCAAACATTTCTATTCCCTTCCTAGACGTCAATATCCAACTCGAGAATGGAAAAATCGAAACTGATCTCTATTGCAAACCTACTGATAAACAATACTTGCTACATTCCTTTAGTCATCCAGACCACACCAAGAAGTCGATCCCTTACAGCCTCGCTCTCTGCTTACGCCGTATTTGCTCCAAAGATGATTATTGCGACAGCCGATCTACAGAACTACAATTAACAGTACCTAACAAAACGAGGATAGAAACCCCGTTTCATAAGAGGCCAAATCTCAAGACCCAAACTTATTCCTAGAAATGACACTCTGAAAGAACAAAGTCACGACATCAAAAAATCCATTAGAGTCCCTTTGACAGTCACCTATAACCCAACCCTACCTAACATCAAGAAAATACTGCAGAAGAAACAACCCCCCTTACGCAAAATCTACAAAGAAACACCTGTTGTGGCTTATCGGCGTTCACCAAATCTCCGTGACCTATTAGTTCGCGCAAAACTCAGGAATCCAGCAAACACTGCACTCAACCAACCACATGGCACTTTCCGCTGCAACTCCAAACACAGATGTCTCTCCTGCCCCCACATAGAAGATGGTAGAACAACGTACACATTCAGCAACAAGGGAGAGGTACGGGAAATCAAGCAACATATAACTTGCAAATCCACAAACTTAACGTACATGATAGAATGTCACAAATGTAAGAAACAATACATAGGGGAGACTAAACGTACACTTCGCGAACGCTTCACCGAACACGGACAAGCCACAAATAACCCTAGTCACGCTAACGCTACAGCAGCAGTACCTACACATTTCAACCTGCCGGATCACTCTATTAAAGACATGAAACTTCCATTCGAGTGGCATCCACGTCCATTAAAGTTCTGTTACTTGAAAATCGGATCAAGAGCTAAAGGGTTGGCTTCATGTACGTGCCTGCCTAATCAATGTGTCATAAGATTATGCTTAGTTGTTAATACAATCCATATATCAAACAGTAGACGATATTTTTGTACCATAAAGCATAGGCGTAATTTGTGCCAAAAATGTGAGCATAATGCTGATATAAATGCTACACTGAATTTATTTGACTAATAAAATTAAAACGATAAGTAAAATTTATCTGAAAGCTCAGCAGTTTGAATTAATGAGTTCAAAATACAAAAGCTAACACAAAATAAAAAACAGCAGAGTTTAACGTTACTGTGACGTCACACACGTTATTATTGTGGCAGTTACAACTTTGATCCCGCTTTGAAATCGACCACTTTCTTCACATTTCCGTTAAGCCACACCCTACGACGTGAATTTAATACTAATTATTGGTTGACCAATACACCCAAAGTTGTAATGTTCTTCCAATGCGATCGATTCTCCCTTTGCCACCAAAATTCGGTGCCATTTTGCCTCAGTTTCTGTGAGTCTTTATCTATTTGTATCCAACCAAATATTTAGACACGACTTTGCAGATCAGCAGATCTGCCCTGGTTTATGGAGTCCTGTATCAAATACAGTAACCAAAATAGCAGTAATAATGCAATTCAACGTCCCTCACTATGCCTGAAAGTTGTCACCGTTCTGGCCACAATGTTCGGTATTAAAGTCTGGGAGAGCGCAGATTTTATCTGTAGATAGCATATCTCAAACCCCAAAACAGAGGATCAACGTAAAACCTTCGATAACAAAACCATAAGCATCTAAAGCATTCAAAATCTTCCCGAAACAGCAAAAAAACACAATTGCATTGTTTAATGTATTTTCTGTAGGAGTCACTATTATTCCGATAAGATATTTAGATTATTTTGTCCTCCCAGTATGATAAAAATAATGTGAGCATAATGTAGGAAAGCGTAGTAGTAGTAGTAGTAGTAGTAGTAGTAGTAGTAGTAGTAGTAGTAGTAGTAGTAGTAGTAGTAGTAGTAGTAGTAGTAGTAGTAGTAGTAGTAGTAGTAAGTTAAATAAGATGTGAGGTGAACATTGCAGCCACCTTTGTGACCAGTTCGTAAAATCTCTAAGATATCTGTTTATTCAAAGGAAAAGAAGCCAATGACAGTCTCTTATGGCGATCGTAATTTACCAAGAGCAACATATTACTCCATGTGGAACGCGTATCCAGAGGCGTGGGGTAGGGGGAGAGACTCCATATTAGGCTTAGAAGAAATGGAATACGGAATTGGGAATCGGGGGGGGGGGGGGGGGGGGGAAACCGCCTACAAAGGCAACTAAATTTAAGGAGTTAATTCGATATGACTGCCACAAGTATTTAATTGTGAATAGTTTGGCATTGCTCTGATGTGGAAATAACTTGAGAGAGACAGTGAACTAAATAATGGATTTAACACGAGTTTTCCTGGTAAGTAAAAATGTTAATAACATTTTACTGAATCGATTCTTTATCTTTCGAGAAGCAGTCCCGTTAAAACACGTTCCCTATATGCTGTTATTGCATTTTTCACGCGAGCAATAAGTGATTTGAACGACACACGAATTTGCAGGGACATCTTTTAAAATTTTGAAAGAAATTCTAAACTAAGGTAGGAAAACACCATACAGTTAATGCATCAACAAGGAAGAAGGATGGCTAAGATCCGGTTGAGATAGAGACGGATTACAGAGTTCCACGAGCTTTAAAAATTAAGTGTTTCAAGAAGTGCCAACCATGTAATTCCCTTGCATGATAATACACTGCACACTCTCTTATTGATCATAATACCAGACACGGCGACATAAGTTCTCTTCGGCTAAATTTTCTAGAGAGAAAATCCACCGTTTGTCTCGCAATGGAGTACGCTAACAATAGAACTTAATAAAAGAGTAAAAAGCGTTCTCTGGTTAAAAAGGTTTAAGAAAAATATAAGCTTTCGGCTATTCTACTATAGCCTTTAACGAATATGAAAAATAGTAAGCGTGTGGTTGGAAATATATGCAGGGGAGGGTGTGAAAAGATTAAAAACTAAAAATACAATAGAAGTGTGAAAAGCTAAAAAATGGACAAACGAACAAGTAAAAATTACAATAAAATAGAATATTGTCTTGGTAATGGTTTAGAATTGTTATCGGCGCCGACAGTTTTGGCAGTATGCCAAGATTCTAGAGTTCTTCGAACACGGTGATTGCCTTTGTCTATCACAGTAGCGCCATCAAAGTCAATAGAGTGATTGTTATGCCAAGCATGGTTGGCAATGTTCGAGCCTCTCGTATAGTTTTTAAGATTTCGCTGATGTTCCTTTCTTCGGGTTTTAAAAACATCTGCCAGTTTCTCCTACATAACACCAACTGCAGTCAGCGCACGGAATTTTGTAGACAACATTGCATTGGAGATCCAGGGGCTGCCTAAACTTAGGAGAAGGAAATTCTTGTTGCAAGGTTTTAGCTGGTTTACTTACAACACGAATGTCATTTTTGCGAAGTAATCTGGTAAGAGGTTCAGACAGTCCGCGAATGTAGGGAAGACATGCGAAACCCAGGGATGTGTCTGATGGATCGGCCCATTTGAAGAACATGGACACTAATTCTTCTGGTGGAGGAGTTGTTGGAGCTGACTTCTTTTTTAAAATGTTAGAAATAACTGTTGATGGATAGCCATTGGCTGTCAATGCTTCCGTAACGTGACTAGTCTCGCGCGCTTTTCCTTCACAGGTGCTAGGTAGGTTGGCTGCGCGGAATAAGAGAGTCGAGGCCGCACTGACTTTATGTTTTATTTCATGATGTGAAGAAAAATCCAGATATCTATCTGTGTGTGTCGGCTTCCGGTAAACGTCGATGACAGCAACACCATTTTTCCTGGAAACCAGGGTGTCCAAGAAAGAGATTTGGCCATTGTTTTCTTCTTCGATAGTAAAAACGATTTTGGGATCAATGGAGTTTAAGGTGTCATGAAAGGAGGAGACAGCGTCTTTCTTAATGATGACGAAGCTACGGTCGTCAACATATCGTTTCCAAACCCTTGGTGCAACTGTAGAAGTATTGATGGCTAATTCTTCAACAACCTCCATGCAGAGATTAGCGACAATAGGGCTTACAGGGCTGCCCATAGCACAACCGTGAACCTGCTTATATACACAGTTATTGTAAACAAAATAGTTATTGGAGAGGGTAAAGTCCAATAAAGAAATGATGTCGTCGGTAGTAAGGCTTGTTCTAGACGGTAAAGTACTATCATTGTTCAACTTGTTGCGAATGTAATCACACGCTTTATTGACCGGGATAGCTGTGAAAAGCGACACAACGTCAAATGACACTATAACTTCGTCCTCGGAAATTTCCATATTGGCTACTTCTTTGGCAAACTGTGAAGAGTTGAGAACTGAATAGCCATTGAGGTTCTGAATCGGCGATAGGATGTTAGAAAGAAACTTGGATGTGTTGTAAAGGGCAGACCCGATACTCGATACAATCGGTCGAAGCGGGAATCCTGGTTTATGGTGTTTAATGGAACCCCGGATGGCAGGCGGAGAACCGTCTGTAGAACGAAGTTTTTGATAGACTGTTTCGTTTATCTTGTTTTGTCGTTTGAGAACGAGGAGTCTACTGTTCAGGTCCCTTTCAATTTTGGCGAATGGTGACTTGAGGACTGGTTGGTAAGTGTCTCGGTCGCTGAGTAGAGTTTCCATTTTGGAGTCATAATCAGTTCTGTCCATAACAACAAAACAGTTCCCTTTATCAGCTTTCGTAATAACACGTTCGTGGTCGTGTTTTAGGTTCTTTAGGGCTCTTAATTCAGCTTTGGTGGTGTTGCTGTGTGGTGGAAGTCGGGCTCTGTGGAGCAAGGAGGCGGTGGTGGTTCGTACGGCGTCCTTCGTCTCGTCAGGGAGGTGGACGATGGCGGCTTCAACTTCGGAAACGATGTCTTTAACTGGGATGGTTTGTGGGGTTGGAGCGAATTTAGGACCTTTCTCAAGAAGAGAACGTTCTGCCGCGGTTAGGGGTTTTTGTGATAAATTAATCACCCAGTTTTTCTTGTAGATGGTATTCGGGCGATCATTTTCAACTTCCATTCGTAGATTTGTAAGCTTGTTCTCGTGTCTCGCTTTAATGTTGTTACGAACAGATTGAGACCTCATTTTCAAGAATTGAAGCAACGTAGATGAAGTATCTTCGGTGACGAAACTTGATAACTGTTGTTTGGATTCATCAAGAGTTCCTTTCAGAGTTTGAATTCGATCGTGACAAATAGAAATTCTTGCTCTCATACAGTGTTTGCTAGCCCGTTCCATAATGCGTTTGAAGACCGGGTGGTTGCAGGGAGGTTTAAACCTCAAGGATTTGGGAATCCAATGGTTCTCAATTGCCTTGTGCGTGAAATGTAGATGGCGGTGGTGAGCTACAAGTTTGTACGTCGTTTTCTCCATGGTTCGCGCTAGTTTGAGGGCTTCCAGCCCAGCCTCACGGCGGATACGATTAAAAATTGAACTGTAACCAGGATGTGACATATTAAAAGAGTAAAAAGCGTTCTCTGGTTAAAAAGGTTGCATATATTTCCAACCACGCGCTTACTATTTTTCATATTCGTTAAAGGCTATAGTAGAATAGCCGAAAGCTTATATTTTTCTTAAACCTTTTTAACCAGAGAACGCTTTTTACTCTTTTAATATGTCACATCCTGGTTACAGTTCAATTTTTAATAGAACTTAAGTTTAAGACTTTTCTTTGACAGTCTCGTTGAATTACCCATTATCAGGGGCTTCTCACTTAGGTTTCTCCAACGTATACCTTAAAGTTTTTACTATGAAATAAGACTTATGCTTATGCTTTAAAAGTCTATAAATCATGACTTTTCTCCACCATTATGCTTACCAAGCCCCAGAAGAGCCCAATTTTACGGATAAACGATTTTAAGATTCAAAATCCCCCACGAAGTGCTTAAAATAAGCAGGAAGAAGTATATCCTTAAAGCATTTTTCTGCACACATCTCACTGACTGTGACCTCGCTTCCAGTCCTCTCAACGACTTTGAAAAGACTCGAACGAATTTGGTTGAGAGCTTATTCGGCTTTTCTGCTTTCAGCAAAACTGTGTCCCCAACACGAATAGACTCTGGCGTGGCACCCCTTCTTCCATCTGCATAAGCTTTGCCTTTCAACTTGTTCGACCAATCACAATCATGAACCTCTTCCCTTGGTACCTGGACAGTTTCTCTCCACAATTCCGGCAACTTTGATCTCATCTCCCGACCGAACATAAGGTAACATGGCGTGGCGCCTGTGGTTGTCTGCAGAGTGGACCTGTACGCTGCCAACCAGGTAACCAACTCGGTTCGCCAATGCTTTCCTTCCAAATTTGGAATCTGAAGACACTTAAGTACGTAACGATTCTGGCGTTCGACCTCGCCGTTAGCTTGAGGCCACAGGGGCGTCGTCCTTCGGTGTTCGGTTACATTACATTACATTCAACACCATGGATTTGCAGCAACGATTCACTTCGCAGGGAACGGTACACCAAATCTGGCAAACATAGGAGCGAATGCCTCGATAATCTTCGTACTTGTAGTAGACTTCAAAACGGCAACCTCCACAAATCTGCTGAAATAATCGACCACCACCAGGATGCTCTCTCCTGTGGGCTGGTGTCCTAACAGGTCTGCATTGCAATCTTGCCAAGTAGCATTTGGAGGCAAAACACAAGACATCAGTTACTTTGACGTGCGTTTCAAGCTTGACTTAGCCCAGTTACGTGCATGTTAAAAAGCTCGCACGCCCAGACCAGAGACAATGCCTCCTTCTGTCTGCATGTCCATTCCGGCAACATGTAAAAATAGAGCTCTTTTCTGTACAAATCGAAGGCTCTCTTCCACCTTTTCCACCGGTGACTTTAAATTATGTGGCTCTACCTTTGGATTAAACGGCTACAGACAACCGACATCTGAAACGAGTGCTTCCCGCGCTTCCAGAAGTGCTTGAACCGCCGCTTGTGTTTCCTGTCTCGCTTCCCGGCATCACTGAGACCAAACTCTCGACATTTTTCAAATGTGCTGACCCAACGAACCATAGAACTTCGCGATTCTTCCTTACATCAAAGGTATCACTGTCCTACTAATTCGAATTCTTAAGAGTAACGACATTCAAGTCATCAGCAAATCAACAAAAACCACTGCAAAACGAAAGTCGTATTTCTAAATTTCGACATCGTGAAGACGACCAACGCAATGTTATTATTTATAAAAATCCCTTGTGCATCATGTCCGTAGAATTACATTGACAAAACCAAAGGATGGTTTTTGCACGCGAAGAAAAGGGCATTCCAGAAATGCAAACCAATGTGTTAAAGGTTCGAACGTTGCAAAACATGCATAGACGTTTGGCCATGTAATTGGCTTTGACAATTCTACGATCATCGACAAAGCAAGCAAGTTGTACCAGAAAGACACTGGAATCAAGGCACGCGGCCAAAACTGTCGAGGCTGACAACAACACGTGCCCTCTTGCGAGACAATACAACATCCTTTTAAGCAAAGATCAACTTTAAAACTTCAGAAACAAAATATTCTTTTTACATGTATTTTTAGTTTTACAGTTGTGCGTTATTACTTTCTATATTCAAATTTTTAACGTTTCATTTTATATCACTCATATTTATCCGTCGAAGACAGCAGACGTTCTGTCGAAACCTTACATTTTAATTTTTTTCCCTACAGAACGGCTTATACTATTGTTAGTATGACTTCAGTCTTGTAATGTCAGTAGATTTTCAGGATCATAGCCATTAACTTGTTACGCAACGCTAACGCAGTTAGTTTCATAGGCTCTTCCAGATTCTGTGTTTATCAGATTTGTGACTATCATTTTTGATGCGAGAAGGCTATTGGAAGTTGTGGCAAATTAATGTTATAATTACATTAATGGAGTTCATTCACTAGTAATAATCTAGTGTCTTTATTTGTTACGCTATCGAAAATCAAGAAGACTCCTCAGGGATTATTTCGTCACCATTTCGTGTTTCAGTTGTGGTCATGTTTCAGTTTAAGGCTTCTAACTAATCATCAATCATTAATCATGTAATTAATCACTAATCGTGTAATTAATCATTTTTTACCACAGAACAGCTTATACTACACTTGTTACGCAACACTTACTCAGTTAGTTTCATAGGCTCTTCAAGATTCTGCGTTTAGCAGATTTGTAACTCTCATTTTTGATTCGAGAAGGCTTTTGGAAGTTGTGGCAAATTATTTGTTGCCAAGTACGCTATCGAAAATCGTGAACACTCCTCGAGCACCATTTCGTCACCATTTCGTGTTTCAGTTGTGGTCATGTTGAGATATTATTAGATATTGGCCTCGTTCTTTTTTGTGGTCTGCGGTGTGGTAAACAGACGTAATTAATCCACCGACATTTATAAATCTAAAAACTTCCTTTTATTCTTTGTTAAGGTTTAAACAGAAAAGTTAGCGACTAAATACCGTCCTATGTTCATGAAATAGAGAATTCCAAGCTCAGTAAGAAACTGTTCTAATAAACTGCTGTGTTAACATTGCACACAGGGGCAGGCAAAAACCTCGCCTCGCTAGCTTCTATTGTTGGTACAATAAATTGTTATGATATTGGGCCTCACTGTGCCAATAAAAATATCAATTTGATAAATTCGACACTAACAGTACAGTGGAAAGTGATAACAGAATTGCTTGTAACTTTGTAGTGTTTTTAGTTATATATATATATATTTTCCCAGCAAGAACTATCAATTTGAATAACATTTTGTGACAGAAAGCAGCAAAATGAAAAACATACCCGTGTGAGAACAGTATGAAGGTGCCAGAAGTCTAATTTCGTGTAAACAAACTTTTTTGACGGGAGGAAGATTGATGAGCAACTGACGTAATCAGACAAGAGGCCTGTTGCACACTAATCCTAAAGTACGTTTTAAACTGATACCTTCGTAAACCAAACGTAATGCTGCTGTTATAAGAAGAGAAAGTTGAAAGACATTATGAATCACAGTTGTCATTCTTTCTTGAATAGGATTCCAAGTTGTAGTTTCATTTGGCGATAAAAATTGGGTTTGCAATGTTTCTCTAGAGCTGTGGAAGGTATGCAGCCTTTATGTAATCGACAATCGAAGTTTCCATGTAGCAAATTACCTATGCAAGTTTTTCGTACGGATGATGAATAAAATTTCCCCTGTTTATGCCGTGTCAGAGTAAGTAAGCACAGTGATATCTGCAGGGTATTTAGAAAGTGTTATTAGCCCTGGAAGCATAGAAACAGTGGAAATACTTACTATTTGTGAAGTTGATGTAATAATGGTAATAAGGGATATAGCATCGTATTTCTTGTGTTCCATTTGATAAAGGTGACAGGATGACGCCGAAACGTATATTCTAGCGTTGATATTTCTTATAAAATGTTTTCCATTTTCCATTTGTAATTTTTGTCGTTATGGATTGTTAACACTAGATTATTCAACAAGTTGTCACTATTTAATTATTGGAAATTCACTAATTAAACGCTCGATGGTTCCTGAAAAGAAGTTTAAAAAAAGCCTTCATTGTCAGTATCTTCGATGTCAATCAGGTTTCAAAGTGGCATATTTTCCGCCTTCACTCTAATACGTCAGCACAAATGAACTAAAGGGATAGTGGTATGAATATAATTAACAGCCCTAATGATGTTCGAAATGTTTAATCGACCTTGCTGTCAGTTGGTAACGCAGTGGGCACCATGGATTTAACAAGTATTTTCCAAGTACTTTAATTTAGTCATGTTTATGTTGCATTGGAACTAGTTCTGAAGTTGTCATTCATATTTTCTTCAACATATTTCTTTTTTTTCGTAGTTCATTTTTCTAACTTCTACGTATTTGCTGGCTTGTGTGGAAGTCGGATTAAGTTGGCGTGAGTCGTCTCCTACGATCTGCCTCCGGGCACAATTCAGGCATTACACCTGCAATGGAGGTAGTCTGATTAGGATCAACACCGACCAATGTAAAGTGTCTTCAGCTGGGAGGCGACAGTGTAAAGCTAAATGCAATGGCTTATCAACCAGAGACCCTAATGCAAGTAAGTAAAAGATGTGTTCAATTGTATGCGTGCTTAACTTTACGCTTTGAAATCGAGCGGTTTACAAATGACTTATAAATGATTTATGAGTTTCACAGAAATACCTGAACAGAAAATCAATAACGTTATTGCAAATAGTACGACTAGTTTGAAGAGGGAAAAAATGGAAATAGCTTTATAGGAGGCGGTATCGTGATTACATAAATGTTGTATTGCATTATTGTACGCAACACCTGCTTGTACGAAAATTAGTGTCCTATCTTATATTTAGTGGGAACCTAAATCAAGCAAGTACGTAAGTAATCAAATGTTCAATTGTATACGTGCTTAAACTTTAACTTAACCTATAAGTGATTTATGAGCTTCTTAGAAACACCTGAGCAGAAAATTAATTGAGCAAATTGACGTCAGTTTTTATGCGTCTGTCGCGTCATTGATGATAAATTGCGTAACAGCATTGTCAAAGTGTTGTCGATCCACGAGCCGCTAGGCGAGTGGATCTACAACAAACGCATAAAAAATCTAACATCAATTTGTTTTTACAATAACAAGAGCCAAAACTGATTTTCAAACAAAGGAAAGAAATGCAAGAATCAAGGTATGGAAGATGCAATTGCCGCAATCTGAATTGCATCGCTGTTATAACGAGAAACACAGGCTCATAAAAGTTTAGTAAGAATACGGCCAGAAATACAAGAAGCTAAAATTCGAATGGCTCAACTAACCTTAAATCCAGTGTAAACTGTTTACAAAATTATTGGCTAATAAACTTCCTCATCTTTTCGCTCTAAGGCTGCAATGGTTTCTTCAGTTTTAACCTATAAATTTTAGATTATTTTCTCATTGAAGACTTATATGATTCTCGCCTTATCAAGAATCCAGCGCTGAAAAGGTCGATAGAACTTTCGCTGATTGCGCCAGCTTTCAAATTTCATCCGTCTGTACTCTTATTGACAATAAAAATCAACGGCCTCTTTGAGACAACGACTATTTTGCATAATGAAGTACGAAAAGATGAAAAAATTTTGATGGTGATCCAAAAATAATTTTCATTCTTCTATCTCTTCTTTAACCCTCTTAAAATTACACTCAAATCGCTGCCCTGACTAATGCATAACGTTCCAGACACATGTACGCGTTGCGGACCTATGTGTTACGTTAGCTCAATAGGTTGGTATTCTGTATAAGAAAGTAGGGAGGGCGAGAGTTCAACACACGGGCGGGCACGCTCACGATCGTTTTTTTTTTTTTTTTTCTACCTCCGAAGTTTTTTTCTTTCTTTCTTTTGTCCCCCAAGAAGCTAAATAGTGCTCCCCATTTATCATTTTCCTCAATATTTTTGTATTGTATGCGATGTTATAAAGCCTTGACTGCGTTCATTACGCAACAACGTCGCCATACGCTTTGTGGGTAATTTTTTGAAACAATTCAAACAAGAACCCCATGCTCTTGACATAGCTGATAACTATCTCATCATTATTTCACCGTTTCACATTTGCCGACATTTAATTTCATCTTCGTCAAGTCCAAGCGAGTGATTGTACTCGTCTACTAAACTCCTATTTTGCATTCTGCGAAATAGTCGTAATAAGCCAATCAGCGCGCTAGAATTCACTCAGTTATTGTAAAAAAAAAACGTTATTTCAAAGAGTACGATTAGTTTTAAGAGGGAAGAAAGTAAAACAACTGAAAATGGCTTGACAGAACGTGGTACTGTGAATAAATAAACATCGTATTATATTATAGTACACAATACATGCATGAACAAAAAACAGAGTTCTGACGTAGTAGGAGACTGCTACAGTGGAATCCCAATACCAACTTCAAACTGAAACGGGAATTGGTTCTAGAGATCGAGGACACAAGAAATCGAAGATGGCATCAATTAACGTTAAATTGCCTACGAGTTGTTTTGTTTTGTTTCATCCTGAGCAAGTATGCATTTTTTTTTAATAGAAACACATTTTTTTTGTTGTAGATAGGTGTATAAACAAAACAAAAAGTCATAAAAATGCATCTAAACAAAATTAATTATTATTATACCTAAATATAAAGGCGAAAATGTAACTGACATTGGCACTAAGTGGTTTCGAAGGTTCCAGTGATTTAGGGTCTATTTTCCCACGGGCGCCAAAATTGGTTCGAGTTTGCAGGAATTTCGAATAATCGAGAGTTCGAGAAAGATTAGATTATTTAACAATTATTCGCCGAAGGTGAAGTGAATCTCGATGATTCGAGGGGAATATTCGCCGAGATTTACTGAGCCTGAGGCGAATAATTTTTTTTAGTCTAATTTTCAGAGGTGAGTATCAAGAACTACAAAATAAAGAACTAAAACACGGAAACAACAAACACAAATGTTCACTTGCATACGTGTAAACAAGTTCAATACATCGTTTGTAAATCAGAATTTACACTTAAGTTTAAGTAATAAAACGGAACAAAACAAACACTACGAAAAAGACAGATATCTTATACCTAATTTCAGTCGTTGGCGAGTTATGAAAAATTGTGTAACTCCTCTTGAAATGAGTGGAGCAGCACTGGTCTGAGGAGAACTGAGTAATTTTGGGTCAATCGATCTGATTGACTTTCTCATGGCCGCGTTAGATCTACTAAACCACCGTGTTTACCATCAATTCTAATGCCTTGTGAAGCATCTCTTGAAAATATTTTCGGTCTAAAAGTCTTGGTAGACATATTTCAAAATGCCAACTGTGTTGAATACTCCGGACTTGGAATGATTTCTTTTGAATGAACGAAGATTTCATTCAGCAAATGCCGCCATGTTTACTTGCCTGGATGGCAAAGGTGGCGTGGCGAGTAACCAAGCCCTGAAATGCTATATTCACGTCCTAGTGAGATGAATATAGCGTCATAAACCGGAGCTTTTCGACCAATCAGAATGTCCCATTCTTATATTCACCTCTGGAAATTAGACTAATTTATAATAGTTTTTAAGTGATTAGAAGCACGCGCAAGGGAAACAAGGTTCGAGTTATCGAGAAGGTCAAGAAACTGAGGGTTCAAGAAATTGAGATTCTAGCACGGTATTACTATACTGATACTCATATACAGTTTTATTTTATAATACACTCTTCTAAAGTTATCCTTTAAGCTTTCCTTAACATAGAGTGCTGTTTCATAAAAAAAACCTTTGGAACAGTTTGCACGTCCTGTTTACGTGAATTGCTACGACCTGTTCACGTGCGATGGCGCAAATTTTATTTTAGATTAGAGAACACGCCCAGTACTAATACTTAATAATGTACTCGAATGTCGTGCGTGAATGTTGACGTGTATAAGTCACTTATAGGAATTATCTCTGGTGCAAGTTGTGTGGGCATTTGTATAATTTTATGACGTGTTTTGCAAACTGTCAACGTACATTCATCCAGGACAATGCTTGAGTGTATTTTCAGTCTGTATTTTGTTTTCAGGGTTTTCGTTAGTTGAAATCGGTGAAAAGAAGTGCATTCGATTCGCTGACGACCGAGACGGCACCAAGTATGCACTGAAGGTTATCAACGGGTTGAATGTCATTTTTGAGGTGAGTTACATAAACAACAACTAAACAACAATCTACTCTTACAAAATATTTTCCGTATTAATAGAGTACTTACTCCTCAAGTTAAAATATTTCTACTGATGAAGGGAAAGCAGTCCCGAAACGTCTGGAATTTTCAAACATTTAGCGCTAGATAACACAAACAATTTTCAACTGAATCTACAAAAAGGCGCTACATAGTTTTTAACCATATAAAAAATGTTGTTGCCTAATATCGAAGCTTTTGTTTTCGATATTTACTGAATTGATATTGTTGCTTGCTTCCTTTGTTTTCACAGGAACAGCAATGCAACGGAACAGCTGAAGACAGTTTCCTGTTTAAAGAACAAAAATTTGGAGGGCGTTATCAATATAGTTGTATTAACGGGACAATGCTATTGGGCGTCCCTAGTAACTGCAACGAAAACTTATCCCTTATTAAGACAACTGAAAGAGATAGGCGTTGTTCGTTTAGAAAACTAAAGTAAAGGCAAATTGTTAGTTTCTGTTTAACAGACCCTTCAAGCGGCTATTCCGGTTAGGTATTCATGCGGCCAAAATAACTTTTTGGCTACCAAACTAATTGCTAGCTCTCAGAAACGACTCACAGTTCCACCAATATTTTGTTGTTTAGTTACCAATTAACAACTAGTATTCACCGAAGTGCAGGTGGCTAGTGGAGGATATTTACCGAGCCGCGAAGCTGCTCCACTAGCCACCGACGCAGAGGTGAACAGGTGCTTTTGCATTTATTGAACAGTGAGATAATATAACCCCAAAAGCAACATTTTTACGAACTCATTGATTCTTGTCAACGATAACAGTTTTCGCGCGCGAGTTGCTCGAAGGTGAATAGCAAAGGATGTCCTGAGTTTGAGTAGCTAATCAGCGCGTCCCGACAACGCTATCCACTGTTTTAGCATATACCAATATTATTTTATTTTGCGTGTAGGTCTTTCATTTGCTTGTTTTCCTCGTTAAGGTAACATTTTACATTTGTATTGCAACCGTTTAATAAAACAGTTCGGGATGAGAATTCTTTGTTTGTTTTAATACCAAACATAGATATTGCACTCTTGATATTGTGTATGTCTTTATGTTCGAATACCACCCACTAATAATATTCACTTGTCCGACTGTTAAGTTACTGTTGTTGACAGTTACTCGAGTAACCGGCTCAACTCGCAGTACTTAAAAACAAAATAAAATACTTCTCTTTTAGACAAAAACTCGGCTACCAATCGTCTGACTATTTCCTAGCCCTCTCTAAGTAGAAAGGTATAAGGGACAGCTGGAGACAAAACAGTATCGAGCGTCGTAAAAGCCTCGAGTTGTTGAAGGGACAATATCAAGCTGATTTTGATGCATTTTTTGGTCGTAACGGAGCTTAAAATATGACTAAGTAGAAGTGTAATTAGATTTAAGCGATTTATCCATACACAAATGTAGAGAACTTTTGTGAGAACCTTTTTGAATTAGCCATCAATATCTCACTCATGATAGTACCTCTTTTGTTACTTTAGTGAACTAATATAGTCATTTTAAACAAAGCCAGACCATTATTTTAAGGTTTCCATTAATGCAAAGTCTCTTGCCTTTTGACGTTTCGAAGTGATGCTCATGATAGTGTATATAAAATCATCTCGCTGATTAAGCCCTACAGCCAGGTGCGAACGGATAAGATTGTGGGATCGAATTGTCGATATCTTAGAGAGCTTTCCATTCACCCAAAAGATTCGGATATTCCGCTCGGAAGGCAAATAGAAAGGTCTGTTTTGGTTCGGTCCTACCGGAGTATTTAGAACCATCTGTAGAGGAGATCCACTCCACTTTGACCGGTCGGACCAGTCGGAAATTTATCGTTCCATTGAGAAAAACTGGTTAGCTACCTTACTTCGGTGTAGTAGCTTCTCACAGATGCAGGGCACTGGCGAAAAGAATGCAAAATAGAAAGGTCTGTTCCTCTCGGTTGGCCCAGTTAAATCGGAAAATGTCGTTCCATTTTACAACAGTCGGTCCATGTTGGTCCAACCGGTCGGCCTGTGAAATTGGAAAGCCTGTGTTTACTTTCAAAATTGGACACATACTTGACAATTTTTTCTCGCTTCACTGAACATGTGCTCGCACCGTTTTACAGATGACATTTTGACGAACGGAGCCGTTCGTGCGTTCGTAAGGCTAGTTGCTGGTCAACACCAATCAAGCTCTCTTAAGAAATTTTTTGTTCTCGACATGAATATGAATGGAACACTAGCAGCTGCTGGCGTTCACTAGTTATCGATATCTATTTCTCTCGTATGTGAGACCCTTAAATAAACAACCTCAAACAAGTTTTTCTGAACATTTTCTGTCGATCATATGCTTTGTTTCTTCCGCGCATTCATACTTGAAATGAATCAACCCACGGAAAAAATGGGACTTTAGTATTTTGTTTTATAGATCCACTAAAAAAAAACTTTCAAGGATTCGAATTTGATCAGATCGATGAATAATGACTAAACTTTTTGGTTAGTTTAGCAAGAATTGGCGTCATTTTCTTTTTTCGTAGCAGACAAACGCAGACCACCCACGGGTATGCACCCATGCAGGCAACTGGCAAAAACCACGAAACATGATGATCGAAACCATCATTATAGCAAACAAGGAATATGTGGTAGAATATCGGCCCATATGTAAAGCTGAACCACGTTCATCGAATTGGTATTTTGTTAAATTCAGCGTTAAAAATTAAACACTTGTAAATCAATTGCACGCTGCTCAAATTTTAGCAAAGTAGCCGGCCTTCAGCAAGTTTTCATGGCTTTTCACGATGTTCCATCAGGTGCTCATAAACTTCACACAGACAAGCTTTTATTTCTTAATCTACTGTTCCTAAAATAAAATGGCATGGTTTTAAATTTAAGTATCTGTTGACCCCATTCAGGCTTGTGATGCAAAACAAACATGTCTCAACATTCCATTATCGACATAAGACTAGTTGCGCCTAATGGATATCAGTGTATCCACACCACCTTTTATCGATTTTTTTTTTTATTATTTTCACCCACCGTAAAGTTTTTTTTTTCTCGGAATTTTTTACTTTTCAATTGCAAAGTAACAGAAACTTCAACCGCTTCTTGCTTGTTTAAAAATCCGTTTAAAAAATTAAAAACAAAATTAAAAACAAAACGCAAAATCCTATTAACAAACCTCATTAAATAAATGAAATACAAATGGAGGTTTATGAACAAAATTGGCTTTCTTTATTTGCGACTGAAATAAACTCACTCATTTAATTTTTTTCGTGTATCGTTAGGGCAATGCGAGTTGTATTACTCTAAAGTCCTGTTTATACAGTTGTAATAAGGCTCAATACAACATCAGTAAAACAGCGCCGCAGATATGGATCTAGTTTGCTCTAGCTATGATGTAAATGTTGGTTTACATTTAAAATATGTAAAAAGAAATTCAAAAATATTAGTAGTCCTAACGACGTGTTAAACTAAATAAATTCACTTCAATTTTTGCAATTTTTATCCGGATCCCATTAGAGAATTCTACGTTACATGTCAATAACGGCAGTAAATCTAATGACGGTCAATCTAATGACGATAGACTATTCAAAACACACCGCCATATATCTGGGTCTGAGACCGGACACCTCTATGTTCCCACTTGAACTAAATTTCTGCTTTTTACTGGCAAGATATTATATATGGTGCTGCAGGGTCAGCAAGAAGATCCCGATTTTAACAACTTTTCTCGTGTCCCTAAAATCGCAGTTTCGCATAGAGTCCAACAACCTCGATGCAGTTTCTAAGAAATGGAATCCTTTACTTCCACTTCTCAGCATCACGTCGGCTCCGGTACCACAAAAGTCATCTATCTACTTTCTGCAAGCGAACCCAGGCCAAGGTGCAATTGAGAGTTACCACCACCATTTTTTATTTAAATTACTTATCTCGCAAATCTTTCTACACTGCTAATATATTTATTTATTTATTTATTTATTTATTTATTTATTTATTTATTTATTTATTTATTTATTTATTTATTTATTTATTTATTTATTTATTTATTTATGTATTGACTATATTTATGATAAGTTATCAATTATTAGTCATTGGTAGAGGAGTCGCCTTTTAGGTATTTCAATGTAAGTAATTATGTAGTTTTTTATTGTAAGTAGTGTATCGTAAGTAGAGTACTTGTGTAATGTAAGTGATGTAGTTAAATGTAAGTTTCAATGTAATGTAACTTGTATGCGTCTTGCAATCAATAAAAAAAAATAAAATTAAAAAAATAACGGCAGTAAAGGTTTCACAATTTGCATCGTCGTGAACGACGACCTGGGATGACCCAGAGCTGTACTTTCTTCATTTGAAAGAGAAATGAAATAGCTTATATTTCTGATTCGTGGACACACTTGCAAGTTATATTGCTCTTACAGTTAAAGAAGCTACGTCACAGACAACGCATCTTTTTTCAAGTTTGTTGGTCGTAATAGGTCTTAATCTTCGTCAGTCGAAACCATCCTTGGTTATTTTCGCATTTTTATTATTCGATGCATTGGTGTTTTTCTATGTAGAAAACTATTAATTTGAGGTTTCCTTAAATTTCACAGTAATCAGAAAAATGACTGAAACATAGTGACATTGCTCCTTTAATCTGGACGGAGTTCCGGCCAAAAGTTAAAAACTCGTATTTTTCTTATTGTTAAGTGCGCTTTGGGTATTTACAGCAGTAGGTCAGCATTCTAACAATTTACATTGGTCAATACATCGCTGCATTATTACCCTTGTATTCCTTTTACGTACTAGACTGACTCGAGACTGACGTATGACACTTACAAGTATGACTGTAAACAAATGCACTTATCCCTCGTGCAGGCATAACAAGAAATTTAATAGTCAAGAACCGTCTCATTTTAAATCAACTGAAAATAAGCTTATGCCAGTTTTTATTCTGTCCTGAAACACCAAGTGAATGACATGCTAGAAAGACATGCTTTTAGGCGTGATTGGTTCGAAATAGTTTACCAAGACTCTTTGTACAACACCTGTGGCAGTTCTTCTCGAGCTAATTAATCCTGATTTTAATAAAGCCCTGTTCGATCGGTTGCATGCGTGTATTGGATATTGTTATTGCAAAAGGAAGTTCATGTGAGCATAATAACGTCAGTCCCTATATCGATGATGATAAGATGAGACATGATAACATTGTGTCAAAACTGCCACAGGATACAGACTCATTGTGAAAATATTTGTAACAGCTATGAATCATCTGTGCGTATGAGGAGCTGACGATGATTCGTTTAATCTGATGGAAACAACATTATTTAGGCTGCTAATTTCCGACAAAAAAACATTACGTACGTTTAAACAAAACGAGTACCAATATATTTTTGGAGCGGATAATCTAATTAATATCGCTCAAGTCGATTTTTTCCCTAAATTACAACTCGCCGACTTTTTCTTTCTTTTCATTATCAATTGAGGTTGTATATGACCTTCGCGTTGCAGTAACTATCAGTTCAAAGGTAAGAGTCAGTATTTTGCAACTGAATTAACAAAGAAAAACATTTTGTGCACTATGGTAAAATTGTGTCGTCGTTTGACCGTTTGCTTGTCTGTTTGTTTGTCTTTGTTTGCTTGTTGTTTAATTGACTGTCTACTTTTTGCTTGTCTGTGTGTATGTCAGTTTCCACTTAGTTATATTTCTGTTGTTTGTAGCACACTGTAACGGAGAATAATAAGTTAGTGAAGTCTTTCCTTAATGACTTAGTGAATTACATCCTATGATTTGATTGGTTACTTGTACAAATCAGTCATTCAGGTACGAATCCATCTTGCTGTTGTATTAGATCGCTAAGTCATCTGACAGACCTTTCTTGAGATTTGCCCAAACGAAAAGAACAATAAAGAAACATTTAATTTAAAAACTAGTTTCAAGTAAATACCGGTCGTGAAAGGTCCATTGTTTAATGTAGTCAATATCAACAAAATGTAGAACCGAGTATCTGTTCCGAGTATCTAGATCTGTTCCGTAAGTTAATCTTCTTTGCAGAGTTTATCTAAAAGTGACCATCTCGCGTTTGTCCTTGCTCCCTAGTGCACTTGCCGCATAAAAGTCTAAACACTCTTGGTTGCATCGCATTAAAAGCCATAAGCGCTTCGTTTGATTCAAGCTGGGTAGATATTGGCCTCGTCCTCCCGATCGCGTGGGAAACAGACGAAATCCACCCACATATAAAAATCATAATGCTTGTCATAATACCTCTTGCGGGCATAAACAGGAAATTTAACAACCGAATTAACAATGTCTCATGTTAAGGAAATAGAGTACCAAACCATGTAACAGAAACTGTTCTAACACACAAAAAGCCTTTCTGAAGGGGTCTGTTAATATTTCACTAAGGGGCGTGAGAAAACATTGCTCCAGGGCTAGCTATTGTTCCTAAAATAAACTTACTATAGTCTTTGGTTTAAGTGTCCAGTTATCTAAATTAATTGCCCGTTGCCGGCGGAATCGGCACATGACTAAAAGGTTTATTATCTACAAACGGGCAGGTGTTATAAATATCATCTTGAAACAACAGAACTGATCTTAAAAATATTGTGTCAAATTCTTTTTCTTTTCTCCAAAAAGATAAGTGACTTGATCATGCGTATGTTTCCTTCTGAAATACACTATGCAAGTATTAAAATCCGACACTGTAATTTCTTTTCATCGACATTAAAACGCTATTAATCATCCGTCGGTAAAACTTTGTCAGATGGTAATTTCGAATGTTTTGTTTTTTGTATTGTTTTAACACGACTCTATGAAAACACACAGCGCCGTTTTTCAGTAGACAACTGGTACAGTAATCCCATTTTAGAAAGAGTGACAGCAATTAGTCATAAAGCCTTATCAAGAGTTTGATATCTTTCCCTTCTAAAATACGCAGAATTCAGTTTTGGTGAAACTGAATTTTTAAGTGATGTTTAATAATTGAGCGGTTATTGCAAGAACATTTAAATGGTTTTATCAGGCTTCGTACGTAATCATTTGCAAGCTTATTCAATCTAATATTCTATTCTATTTTAATCTGAAGTTTAATCAAAAAGCAATCATGATGAACTTATTTAATTTATTTCATGTTGTTTATTTGTATTTTTTTTTATCTCCATTGATTGTGAACACTGGACTATTCAACAAGCTATGGCATGTGTAATTGTTGGAAAATCACAAAACCCTCGGTGATTTTGTCGCCGTTGTCAGGTAGTTAAAAATGTTCATGATTGCCAGCATGTTCTATGTCAGTCAGCTCGGGTGTGGTAGTTCCGCGTATCATGTAGATATGGCTGTATTGCGTCAGCACAAATTAACTTGCTAGAGGTATGCATAACGGTATAGTTCATCTATATAATAAGCAACTAGCCCTGCAACCTTCTTGAGAATTAATGTTGTTCAGTTCCAATTGAGAAGACAGTGGACAAAATGCATTTGTTAATTGTTTTGCAAGTACGTAAAACTAGTTAATAATCTAGGTAGCTTTAGCTACTAAAACTGACTTTAAAGTTGCAATTACACATATCTCCTTCAACTGATATTTAGTTTTTTAAACAGTTTTTTGTATTTTTTTTACCCTAAGGTTGCGATGGCGTATTTCCTGGCTTGTGTGGAACCCGGATCAAGTTGGCGTTATTCGCCTCCTATGCTCTGGAGCCTCCGCGCACAATTCAGACACAACAAACCCTGCATCGGAGGCAGTCTCATGAGGATTAACACTGACCAATGTAAAGTTTCTTCAGCTGGGAGGCGGCAGTGTAAAGTTAAATGCAATGGCTCATCTACCAGAGACCCTAAAACCAGTAAGTAAAGAAAAAAGTGTTTGTCCGTGCGAGATAGGAGTGTACATGCATATGATCTAAAATACGTATCGTCATTGAAAAGAACCGAACAGCAGTTCAGCGTAAAGGCGCGCAAAAAAATAACAAAAGAACTAGAGACGGAATGACAGAAGCTGAAATACATCGCATCCAACGATTTTTCGAACTCTTGTAAGATATCCATGTAGACTTCGCAATAATTGTCGTATCTTACGTGTACACCTTATTATTACAACATATCTGAAAACTTGCAAATTATAAATGATGATGTTAATGAGAAAGGAAAATCTGCGGTTTTGTAACATATAATTATACCCTCACAAATAATCATCCAATCAAATACCTGCATTAAGGTCACGTATCTACCTATGACTTAGCCGGCATCGTACATAAACTGCTGACAATTGAAATATTCACACAAGATCTCTTACGCGCGTTGCTGACGCAGGTTTTGGAAAAGTACCAAGTTCTCATGCTGAGTACTTGTAAATATACCAGTGCAGTGTGTTGCTGTATCACAAAATCTTCAAAAAAAAAACTTAAGTCTGTGAGCCATACCCGCATTATCAGCAAATTCGCGTTAAGTGGAACAAACTCTACAAAACAGCTTTTTATAACGGAAAAGAGTTGTTATCACACGATGTTCCCAGGATAAAGCCATCGATACCTTACGACACGTGAATAGGGTTCTTACATTCATTCCTCTCTTGCCTTTGATTGATTTAAAGTTTATTTGTTCCATATATTATAAAAGCACCTATAATATATATCCGCAAACAATATGACAAAGCTTTGAAGTCGCGACTTTCATATTGGACTCGACTTCAGGCAACTTGCAATATTGAAGTGTCCACTTAAATATTTTGCCATATCGGGCTTGAATGAATTAGTAAGTGTATAATATTCGACGGAAATGTTACAAAAAAAAACATCGAAAGGAAGTACCGCTGTCAGGAATACTTTTTCCGACGGTCCTAGATGAAAATTTTTACATTATTTTTTTTCCCTGAAACAAACGACTTGGGCGTTTTTGGACTTTGAAAACGTTTCTCTCGTTGGCCAAACTTTAATTGAGTGGGAATATGAGTGGGAATAAGAGTCGATTGAATAAGTGATTTCTAAGAATGTTTTTAAATGAATTAATGATTCGTGCATAAATATGCGTAATTTCTGATGTGTCTGCACACTAGACAAATTCCTTGAACTGTGACAGTGCCTAATGAGCGTATCTTGTTTACAGGATTTTCGTTTGTTACAATCAGAGGAAACACGTGCATTCAATTCACTGATGGCGGAGACGGTACCAAGTATGCACTGAAGGTTATCAACGGGTTGAATGTCATTTTTGAGGTGAGAGTTACATAAACAACATTCTAAAATTGACCATAATGTGCAGTCAGCAGAAGGTCATTGTGCAAAACCACTCAATTTAAAATTGAAAGGCATTTAAAAACACTTGCAAAAGTAATCAATATTTTGATATTAGTCGAGTTAAATGTTGCCTAATGAAGAAAGCTTTTGTTTTCGATTGTTATGAAATTAAAATTGCTGACTTGCTTCCTCTACTTTTGCAGGAGCAAAGGTGCGACAGAACAACTAAAGATAGTTTCCTGTTTGAGGAAGAGAGAGTTGGAAAACTTCATCAATATAAACACAGAGATATCAACGGGACAATGCATTTGGGTGTACCTGAAAACTGTGATAAAAACTTATCCCTAATAAGGACAACTAAACTAGATAGGCGTTGTTCGTTTAAAAAACTGAAGAAAAGGACTTCCAAGAATGGTTAAGCAAATTGTTAGTTTTTGTTAAACAAACCCTTCAAACACTTTATTCAGTCATACTGACTTTATTGGTACCTACCTAATTGTACCTGCAGAAACGACTTACAGTTCCACTGGCATTTTGTTTGCTAACGTCATTGACTCATATTATAAACTTTCTCGTCTATGCTTTTGATTTTTCACATGGAGGCAAAACATTACCATTTGTATTACAGCCTTTTGAATTAAAAAAGTTAGGAATGTAGATTTCTTTGTTTACAATTTGCTTTAATACCAAACATGACTATTGTACCTGTGATATTAATGCCGTCAAGTTCATCTTTTGGAAACACGTCTTTATTTTGATCAACCACGAAATTGATTTCGCGATTCTTTTTGGTTCTCTTTCTGTAAGTCATTGCCGCGTCTTTTTCGTTGCCTCTCCCGAAATATTCTTTCTTAAAGATGGTGGTACTCGGAAAAATAACAAAGTTCAAGCAGGCGATTTCTTAGTGAAAGGAACTATCTATCTATCTATCTATCTATCTATCTATCTATCTATCTATCTATCTATCTATCTATCTATCTATCTATCTATCTATCTATCTATCTATCTATCTATCTATCTATCTATCTATCTATCTATTCGTAAAACTTAAAACAGCTCATGGTTTAGGGGTAAGTAAACATCAAAAATTGCAATCTGTATTTTAAAAGTACTTGCGAACACACGCACAACAGATCAACACAAAAAAACCTTCCTTTCTGAGATCCCCGCAGTTCTCTTAAACTATGAACTCAAACTACATTTTCCTGTATTACCCTTACTAATATTTTTAGAAAAAACGCTGCCAATCTTTTCTTTTCACTAGCAGCATTAAAAAAAAATACGCTCGCCATTTCTTCTCACTATCCTAGCCTCCAAAACCCTCGTTCTGGAATCGACCGAGCGGAGGTCTCGGGAGCGTAACATAGACGTCCCCCGACGAAACAAAGGGTAAAACATGAAGTGATCGGACCCAGGCCGCCCGCTTGTTTAGACGAATCGCATTGTAATTCAATGTACGGCACCTCGTCGGGGCCAATAGACGAGGGAAGTAAGGTAGCTGTCGGTTAACGAATATGGGTCGACAACTAAACTGATCGTGTGTAAAAATAATATTTTGTACACAATATTGGGAAAACAAAATTGTCCACAACTTACAACTTTCCTTTAAGAAGTCTTACAGAGCGTTCAAATTCCCAACGGCCTAGATTGTAACACAACACCGCACACTCCAAGTAGTCACGTCCACTTGATACGCTTACATAAATCATTCAAACGCTTACATAAATCATTCGTACGCTTGCATAAATCATTTGTTCGATCGATTCCTCGAATCGTGAGTTTGGGACGCCTGTGTATATTGTCGTTTATTTTGACGCACGCCATCAGCCCCGTTGCCCCGTTGAATTCATTCTGGAGACGTTTTACACTCTTTTACCCAAAGTGATCAAAAGCTAGCATTTTTTATCACGGAGTCATACATGCACAGTTAAAGTTAATTGGTAGGGTATCCGAGGAAATTTTTTGTAGGTAATAAAACTATTCTTCTCGTCTGCAGGCGCCCTTAAGTTAATTAGATGTTCCAAATATTTGTCCGCTTAAGTATTCACTTTGCTGAGTCTCATATATGTGCAATGGAATTTACTTCTTTAAAAAGAAATCATGATTCTTAAAAAAAAAACTTAATGATTGATGACTAAGCTATCTGGTTCAGTTTTGGCGAGATATTGGCGCCGTTCTGCAAATGACTGAGACCACCCACATGTATCCAGTCATGAAGGTAATTTCTTGTGTACGCAAAACATACGAAACAAAATGAACGGAAATCATCTTTTATAGCATAAAAAATAGTGGCAATGTAGAACAATATCGCCCCATATAGAAAAACTAAGTCACGTTCAACGAATATTTTATTCTAACTCACGGTATTTGAATACAGTACATCCAATGTATTCTACTGACTGTTAAGCTCAGCAGTTGTGAGTTGCAATATGTTTTTAGAGGTGATCACAAATGACAGACATTTACGAAAGTTTAGCGACACTTTCTAAAATAAAATGGTATGATCTTAAATTTAAGTACCTATTGACGACAACTTAACATTCCATTATCGACAAGAGGCAAGTTGTGATCATCATTCTAAATCATCTTCAAAAGATCATGTAGATTCGAAATATTTTTTTCCTACTCTGATCACCTTTTTGGTATTCCGAAACGTCATCCGACTTATGCAGACGTTTAAACCGAACATCGCCTTTTTGTATTTTTCGACTGTTAAATAGACGGGACAAAACAAGGAAAACGCCGATCAAACTTGCAGTCCTGTTTTCATTTTCAATCAATATCAATCAATCCATCGATCGATCTATTTTTTTTGCGCATTAAAGGACCATTAAATATAAATACCTGTTGACCCCACTCACCTTAACTTCCCGCTGCTACGTGTAATAATTCAACATTCCATTATCGAGAAAAGATAAGTTGAGGTTTGATAGGTATGAATCACTGTAAATTATCTTAAAAAGATCATTTAGAAGATCCGAAATAATTTTTTTTCCTACTCTCGTCACTCTTTTGGTACTCCGAAACGTTTTTCCACTTTTGTAGAGGCGTAAACCGAATGTTGTCACATTTAACGCCTAGCCGTGGTTGACCATTTTTTGTAATTTTCGACTGTTCAATAAACACCAAACTAACTGGCAATCTCGCTTTGATTGTGAAACAATCAATCAATCTTTATTTTTTGCGCCAATAGAAGAGTATTTTTAGCAAAGATGTCTGATCTTTTTTACAAGAGATAGGGAGCCCTGGTTATAATTTTCAGCAGTAATTGCGGCAAAATCATTTTTCCAGCTTTTATTCTCTTTGCGATGTACAACAGTTCAATCAGCCTGAATTAACCAAATTTCTTAATATTAAAAAA
This sequence comes from Meandrina meandrites, assembly GCA_963693305.1. Classification (NCBI taxonomy): domain Eukaryota; kingdom Metazoa; phylum Cnidaria; class Anthozoa; order Scleractinia; family Meandrinidae; genus Meandrina; species Meandrina meandrites. The sequence goes on from OY855908.1 coordinate 30,823,930, forward strand.
CAGTATATACTTAGTACTTTTTTTACACTTAGTCATTCCTGATACATTATACAGCCAACTTTTGACCTTTAATTTCGAAAGAAACACTAACTAACAATCTAGTGACAGTTGAATATATTTTATAGCATTTCCTGTTTTTTTTTCTTCCCACTTTTTTGTGTGTGTTGGCGCAAACCGAAACTCAATACACAATCAGACTCTATACGTGCAAAATTACTTTTTTTATTTTACACGAAACTATTTGACACTCAAACGGAATTTATTAATTTTTCTGATTTTTATTACTCACTTGACAATTCCAGATGCAATGACGGTGTCGAAACGTTGTGCGTTTGCTATTTGTTTTATCCTTAAATGTTTAACCAAATGTACATTGATTGGAGTCCTTAAAGTTGTGGTTTTTAATACGTCAGAAGAACAAAATTCCAAGTATGTGGTGCAAATATTAGGTTAAGACACGGTGGTATAAATAAAGACCTTAACAGATCTGGGGCATTCATAGTACCAAGTTGAGCGGAACGTTGGAAAAAACGGAGTGAATGAAATGGATTTAGCCTGTATATTCCTAGTAAGTGATGGCAACCTATAACACTTTTTCATGTCTGTGAATTTATCCAATTAACTTTTATCGTTATTATCTAAAGGGGCACACATTGATAACAGTTGTGTAACTTTTTTCTTCTATTTGGAATCAATTAGAATTTTTTTTTTATAGAGGTTAATACATAATTCACTTAATTTTTGTGTCTTTCTTAACTTAACCAATTTGCCTTTAATTCATACAACTAGGAATGCCCTTTTTCAGAAAATTACCCTGACACTCCCTGGATAGAATGCATAAATGTACGCTACCTTATGTTACAAACCATAATTTAAGAAGAGAAATGTGCAAATCGATTTTTATCTAACCATTCAAGTCAAACAGTACTACGAAGGTTAAACATTGAGATAGCATAACTCGATCATTTTTTTTTTCTCAATTTGTATGTGTTTATACCTATAGCCGCTAGTTGGGTGCCTACTGGCTCACATAGAAGTCGGATCAAGCTGGCAACGGCCATCTACAATCTACAAGAGTCTTCGTTCACACTTTAGACAAATATCCTGCAGCGGAGGTAATGTTATTTCGATTGACACAGACCAGTGTAACATTTCATCAACTAGAAAGCGGCAGTGTAAAGCAAAATGCAATGGGTCATCTACCAGAGATCATAATGCGAGTAAGTAGAGGCAAAATGTTGTATGTGTGTTCTATTTGATAATTTTGCAGTCATGAAATTAACATACACGATGAAAAGACCTTTATTTAGCTATAACTGTGTTGTTTGGCATACCTGTTGTAGAGAAGTTTGGGGAAGACTCCTTCGCCTACAAAAGACATGAAAAGAGAGCTGCAGGGACACTCATGGACGCCGAACTGAATAATCCATTATGTCCAGCTATTTAACAAATTGGAATGGTGGCCATTCTACAAGGCGGCTACGTTGCCCAGTGCCTCATTATATCCAAAACTATGCGGAACGTTGAAGTACCTTAGTATCTAGTAGATTCCTTAACACTGAATGCTAAACAACACTAATGACACTCGTAACGCAGTTTCTTTGCCCTTAATTCAACAGGGCTACTGAAGGTGGAAATTCCATCACAGTTTCTGCTAGACAACTTTGGAACAGCCTTCCCAATGCTGTAAAAAATAAACCTAGTTTAAAGTCTTTTCAGGCAGCTTTGTATAATTAAAACATTATTAAAACATTTTTGTCATAGTTAGCATTATTGTCATGTTTACTTTTCGATTATAGATAGTTAAGAGACCGCGACGTGCTGTTTTTAACATTATCTATGTTTTCTGGATTATTCCAGAATAGCCATTCCGTCCGTACGCCAGCCAATAAAACTATTATTCTGTTTTTGGAATAGTTCCTGCGATATAACACCAAGACAGCAATCAATCCCCACACTTTGTTTTTTCTTGTAATTACCGTTTTGAAACATCTTTCATTTCTTCGTACAAGGAAATGAAGAGAACCGTCTCTTCACAACTTCAAAGTATACTTTTCTGAGAAACAACCCGTTTTCTTTATTTTAGGGCATAACAGTGGGTGTCATTAACTAACCAGCTACAAAAGCAAGGGGCAGAACTAACTACAGTATCAACATAAACCACACGTCGAACTAAATAAATCTTTGAAGGGCACGAACTAAACTAAACGAAACACACGAGTTCCAAAAAGTGCAGGAATGCAGTCGTGAAGTATTTGAAGTTCAGAAGTTACAGAAATAGAAAAAAGTATTGACAGAAGCTCATTAACGCATAATTACGACTCGAGCACGAACGACATTAAGATAAGGACCTTTGACAACTGCAACAACTACAAATACATGAAGGTCGTGAACTTTGAACTCGCAAACTGCATAATCTACAGCTATACTGTGAGACGTCTTTTACGTAATAAGCAACCGGCTTTTTGCTCATCACTGTATTTCTTTTATATTTTATTTTTCAAAGGATTCATTATTGAGGATGAGGAAAGAGGAGGAAGAAAGTGCATTCAATACACTGATGAACAAGATGGTACCAAATATGCCCTCAAGGTCATCAACGGAACAAGTATTACTTTTGAGGTTAGATAAACCTGCCCAGGTCGGAACAAAATGTTTTTGTTCTTGTTGTTGTCTTTTTTTTTTCTTTTTTTTTTAGTAGAAATTTGGCACTTTCTTGGTGTTGTGGATCACCAAATGACGTCATGACGTCATCTTTACCATCCCACACTCTCTTATAGTTATCACTAATCGTTACAAAATCACCACTTATCTTCTATTCTCATTGTTCGTGTTATATCGGCGAATCTATCGGTACCGACAAACCAACAGTTTTTGACTTAATTATTTGAGTCTTCATATAGGCGAACCGACAGACCGAAAAAATCTGTCGGTCAAATTGTCGGTACCGACAAACCGGAGAGATTTTGAATTCATTGATTCTTCATGTTGGCGAACCGACGGACCGACAAACCGACAAAATCTGTCGGTCAATTTGTCGGTACCGACAAACCGACAGTTTTTGAATTCATTATTTGAGTCTTCAGCTTGGCGAACCGACTGACCGACAAACCGACAATTATGTAGAGGCTGGCGTATATAATTACCATCTGCCATGTGGCTGTTCTGAAGACTGGATAATCGATAATGAAGTTAAACGCTTCGAATTCCATGGTTTTATCCCTCTTCTACAAAGCGCGTGGGTGGACATATTTTCGTCCTCATTACTTCGTCACCTTTGAGGAGTACACTTCAGAGAATTTGTTATGTCATCATCATCATCATCATCATGATCACGTCCTTTATTTAAACACGATCAGATCAACGCTTGTGGCGGGTGGGGACAGGAGGGCGGGAGCCCGGGGTGGGAGGCGGGAGAAGAGAGGACGGGAGTCCCAAGGTGGCGGGAACTGGGAGGAATTGAGAAAAATTTCGCAACATTTCGTCATATTTTTCACTGAATAGAAATGGGATAAAAAGAAGGGAACCACTTCTGAAAGGGGTACCAGGTACGAGAAGTGAGAGGTTCAGAACCCACTGTCCCTCCCCACTTTGTGGGGTCGTGTGCTAAACTAATGTATTACTAATATTACGTCTTCCGGTAAACAAGTGGAAGCTAGGAAATAAACACGCAGGCATCTACATAAAGATAAAATTTTACACTAGTCGTTAATTGACTTGATGTTATGTTTAACTTCATTTACAGGAACAAGCACGATGCGACAGCTCAACCGGCAATGGCTTCTTGTTTGAGGAAGAAAAAAATGGAAAGCTATTTAAATATAAATACACGGCAAGTAATAAAGCGATGTGCCTGGGAGTTACTAGCGACTGTGATGTCAGCTTATCTCTAATCATTGACACAAAAAATCAAGATAGACGTTGTACATTTAAAGTCTTGGGCAGACGAAGTCGCAGGCACTAGTTTTGAAATACAAACTTGCGTTCAGACTTGGGTAGTCAAATGTAATTAAACGTTTATCAAAAAGGGCGTACTGACGTTGCTATAAAGTGTTAGTTTTAGTGCTAAAGCTTTGCAATTTATAACCTGTATCTCTTTTTGATATCCAAGCATTCTTCGTTAGGCATTCACTATAGTTGTAAACGGAATTAATAATACTTACGTCCTTCACGAACGATGATAGATATCCCGAGTTAAACTTTCCTTATTTGCAAGCCGTAAAATAAAGTCTTTTTGTCCGTGTATATTTAAAGTGCACCTAACCGCTAATTTTTTCTACTTATTTTCAAAAAGAATGCATAGTTTGATGAATATTAAAAAAAAAATTATTCGAATCCATTAAATCCCCGCGAATTTATGGGGGTTTGAAGTTTGGATTTTCTGGTTCACGACCGCGCGCGAGGTGATCTGGAACCCAATGTTGCTGTGACGTCAGCGGGGGAATCAAATTTCAGCTTTCGTGCCAATGGTGCGACAAATCTGCAGTTCGTGAAATTTTTCGCTTCAAAACTTCTTAGTTCGAAAATCAGCCACCGAAATAATTTAAGGCCTTCAAAAGATGTCATCAGACAACTCAGACTCGGAGTAGGCAGAGCTGAATAACGCAAAGCGCATGCGTGCAACGTCACGATTCTGGAATGAAAACAAAGACAATTTTTGCCGCCGCCATTTTCGTTTCAGTATTAGAACGGAGGAGGCAGTACTGTATTGTCGATCGTATTGCAAGCGAAATTCATCTCCTGGGTTGTTTGGCCCGGAAGGAACAAGATGAAATTACCGTTGCAGATCTGAAGCAGTATTCTGTGGTGAAAATCACTCTGATGACTCGTTATTTAGACGACAAATTCCAGGGATACGAGTCGGCCATTCTCCGATTCTCTGGTTCACAGCATGTTCACTTGACGACATGATGATTTGACTGTTTCCAGTTCGATTTTCCTTGCTTGTTTTAGATGAATGTGACCAAGGTTTTTCCTTGAGGTATATAGAAAATTATGGATTTGACCGTTAAATTAAACATGTAGTCTGCACAATGGCCATATAATCATGTGGATTTTGAAGGGTTGTGTTGGTCGTTTATTTATATTTTTAAGATTCCAGATTTGAGTGATTGATTTATTAACTGCCTTAAGAGAAGCAATACTAATCAGTGTATTTAAATTGTCCCCCAAAGTTAATATAGAAATCATCAATGATTACAAAACACTTCGCAAAAACAATAGTACCTGAGCTAAAATCATTATGCACTAAAAACTGTTACGGTAAAAGGTAAACTTTACCAGCCTTAACCAATCAGCGTGGCGTATTTGTAAAGCCTTCCCCACACAGTGGTTTTAACTTTAGAGTTTACTTTGAAAAAAACAGCAGTGAAATAATGTTGTTTGCTGTGTGATACCATTCAGATTCATCTGTTTTACAGTTGCAGTTAATTATTCTTGTGGTTTCATCCTGCCTCAGATTGATAGCAACAAATATTTCTGAAATAATCATCTAGTGCTTATGGTTTAATGACTTCCTTAAAACAAGGTTACACACATTCTAGGCAAAACAAAAATTCTTGAAGGACAAGGGATTTTATTTTGAGCCAGGGAAAACTGACATATTTTTAAAGAAAAGTCAGAAAATTGAAAATTATAATTACACCTACCTGATTTAATGCCATTGATGGTAAGAAGAAACATTTCAGGTCAATGTGATCTCAGCAAAGTAGAGGCTGGGGGCTGGTACTATATCCTACACTTTGTATTAATTTGGTCAGGGAAATTTTATTTTCAATAGAAAAAAAAGTCAACTGATGCCTGTGGCAACCATGTTAAAATGTTTATTAAACTTGAGTTGATAAAAACATGGCAAGTTTTTTTAATTGATAAACTATGGAAAATCTACATTCTTAAACCAAGCTAGCATGCATGAGTTTAATGTCTTACATTGTCAAGGGAGTCTTTGGACAAAAATGCATATAGTCAAGCCTTGTAACATCAAAATATTACAAGTCTGGCTGTAGTACAAGTGCAGTTTGTTTATGCAACTGTTGTGGTTATTAAAGGAAGGAGCCCAAAAGTGTGACCACTTTTATTCATTCACATTCTTTCATGCAGATTTATCCAATTAAAAGTGAACTGGTAGCTGTCCATGGTTTCTGATTGTATAATGACTGCTTAAAAGAATGTGAATTAATTACAGAATTAAGTCATACTTTTGTTCTTTGTTTAAGTTTTTTATTCTTTCTGTAAAGTGACTTGACTGTTTTACCTGTTAAGTAGGAAAAAGAGTACTAAAAAACAACATAGAACACAAGAGTCAGGTTTTTCAAAAGCCAATTGTTGATCCAGGAATTCAACGAAGGTTTTACTAGTCTGCATAGCAAGTCCCTACACTTTGGGCATGTGGAAATTGAGGGGTGTTTTTGCCCATGCCCCAATTTTTGTACAGCCAATACATGGAAAACTCTTCGTTCATATGGAAATGCTTGAAACACAGGCTTTAAGGGCTTTAAGAGGCTTTAAGAGTAGAAGAGAAGTTACTAGTGTGCCAAAAAATTATAGGTATATGTTAAATATTAATGAACACTGACAGACTTGCAGTAATTGACATGCTTTGCTAGTTTGTATGGTTCCATGAAGCAAAAGGAAACTTTACTGGGAATGAGGAGCATTAACTTTGTATAAATATGTAAATATAAATCATGAGAATACAAATTTTGCTACAACTCTTATAATAACCAAAATGACCATAGTTGACAAAAAATGAAGGCAAAATGATTTCCCTGAGAGTGATGAAATTTTACATTTTATCCATGTTCAATTAGCTTCAATTTAATTGCCCACCAATTCGGTACATTGACTCAAATTGAATTAAAGTAGTCATCCCTGAGGAAACAACATCTGTCTAAAGCAACAACAAATTTACAGCTTCAAAAACAATATCTTTATACATGCTTAATAATCATTCCATGTTATCAAAAAAAGTAAGTACACATATGAAAGTTTTATGTTTTTATGTAAGTTTAAAATTGAAATACATAATACTACATACATGAAATATTTGGAGCAATAATAGTGGCTTGAATAGAAAAAGAAAAATATTCTTGGAACTACTATAAAACATATTTAATACAAAACAAATTTGTGATATCAAGGCCTCGATATTGGTGCAAACGTTTACAGTAAGGCTTGCAATAAAACAAAGAAAACAATTCACTGGGTAGAAAGTCATGGTCACGTTTTGACACATTCATGACAATGTACCTATACTTCTGATATTAGCATTAGATAAACTGAAGATTCTTTTTTAAAAAAATACTTTTAACAATGCACTTCCGTTGCACGACGAGTCTGTTAATCACAATGTTGAAGAAAAAAGTTGAAACAATCTGTGCGATCAGAAAAAGGACTTAGATAAACATTAAATGATTCATTTTTTTGGTGTGAACTTTAACCTTAAATGTGGTGATGCCAGTCACTCTACCTTAAAAATAAAGAAAATGGGCCGTTTCGGGTGTTCATGAAGACAAATCCATACAACAAATTAAACCCGTTTACCAACGCCCAGCAGAAGGATCGGTAGGTTAGAAACTGACGTTTGGACAACCAAGTTAAGGTACAACTAAACTTTTGATATTAGCTGCAGATAATTTAGAGATTTCTTTAAAATGAGCAAAATATTTACGATCTTCTTGTGCATGAAGATGGTTCGATCGATGACGACATAAGTTCCGTTTCGTTTGTGCGTACTTCTAATGTTCATAGCAAAAAGTAGAAGAAAAATTGTGAAAGTAGAAACGAGAGTAAAAGAAATCATGACAAAATCTACCTTTGGTTTAAATGGCAACCTTAAATATCCAGAAACCACCTTAAAAATCCGCAAAATGTGTGGGTACTTCGCAAATCCTTTGGAAAATGATATGAAGTTTAGTCCCCAGACCTCTTCCGACTTTGCACATGCGCAGACGTTATTCAGCTCTGTCCTCGGAGTATTGTATTCCCAGCCGACGTCACAACCTTACTAGGGCCCAGTTTCCCTTGGGACTCGGCGGTGAACCAAAGTGGCGCAAATTTTGCGAAGTTTGAAAATTCACAAAAAATCGAAGACAAGTCGTATGATGATAATTCTTTCACTGTTGTAATCAGGAGCACAAGGAGTTTTTTGGGGGCTAAAAAAAATATTTGGGGTTAGGTGCACTTTAATTAGTGACCAATGGGGCCTGCGAATCTTGTTACTTTTGCAACTGACTCGACGTACTAGTTTAACATAACGTACTAGTTTAATATAACCTAAAGTTAAAACTGTGTCGTTAGTTTTGACGTGAAGAATATTCAAGCAGCATGCGTCAGCATTTAAACCAAGTTTGATTGGCTCAACTGCGTGCACTTGTTCTTTTTGCGTGTAAGACACCCACGTGTATGACTTGCAGTATTACTTGTCTCCGTCTCATACTCAACAGAATGAAACAAAAATCCAAACTATTTTTCATACTGTCATTAAAAACGAATAACACAATATAGAACGTTTTCATGTGACGTCACGGCAGCTGTAAACGACAGCCATATTGCTGTGCCAAGCCAACCTTCCGTTAATTAAACTTTATTTTGATGCAACAATATGGCCTCTGGTCATATTAGTGAAAACCCTCTATAAGGATGCATGTTTAAATTTCACGCAGTGAGAGGTGTGTAATAGCATTGCTCCGTTGAGCAACATACAAACTTCTCGCGAGTTATAGTGGTTAATTCCAGCCCCTGTTGAATCCCCATTTTTGTTATTTTAAATACTATTTGACGTCAACATTGAATTCGTTTTTCCTCATACCGATAACAAATTGAATCAAAAACACTAAGAGTTATTCATCATCCATAGAGATGACATAGATTTGTGAAATGGAACAAAAAAAGTTTGGCTACTGATTTCACAAACGTTAACGTTCGTACATAATCAAAAATCAAGATAATTGGACAGTGGATAATCTAATTATCTTAACAGAGCTTAAAAAAAGTTAAAATTGTTTCGACTTTTTCTTTGTTACATTGGAGAATAGGTTGTATTTGTTCTTCGCGATTCAGTGAATTTCTAAAAATTACTCTCAATTAAACTGCTGAATAGAAGATTAAAAACGCTTCATTTATTTTTTGAGACATCCCAGAATCAGAAAAAGGATTCATTTTCCGTCGATGTAAATATTACAAAAGTATATTGACCGAAGCTAAACGTACTCGCGTATGCTATCAAATGTTTTGACTGAGCTAATTTAGTACAGTAATGGTGCACTGCGTATTTCAAAGACCTGTTACGCGGTTCAGGCTATCTTTAAAAAAAAGTTACAGGCATGAGACTAAACATAAAATGAATGGCGTTTCTCAGTTACCTACAAAGTTTTATTGATTTCAAATGTAATTATACAATTTTATGAGTTGCCGGGCATGTACTTTTAACTTTTTACTACAAATTGAAGGTTGCATTATTATAGCTTGAAGTATAAATCATAGAAAATGTTTCTTGTGTCTTATTCAGTTGCTTCTTTTAATGTTATGATTGCTATTGGAAGGACTGTTTTTAGTTAGAGCTTGGACATGTCTTATTTGAGCTGGTGTTCCCGTCTGAGGATGTCCCTGAACATTTAATTTGCCTTGCTGTGGGTGACTTTGCACATTTGCCTTTGCCTGTGCGAGTCCCTGCCCTGGTGGCTTGACGGGAAACAAAGTTGGACCAATCAGAACGGTTCCCATTTTTCCGTCTCCGCTTATTAGTCTATCACTTATGATCCAACGAAAACAAGATTCAAGATTAGAAGTAGCATTTAAAAAGATTGATTCAGCTTTTCGCTCATAGCTTATTTTATTTCTTAAAGAATTCACGGTGATGAAAGTCGGAGGAAAGAAGTGCATTCAATTCACTGAACAAGGCGATACTAATTATATACTGAAGGCCATCAACGGAACAAATGTCGCTTTTGAAGTGAGTTAAAACAACTTGAGGTTTTCGATTACTTTTTATTTATTCACTTATTTATCTATTGATTGATTGATTGATTGATTGACTGACTAACTGACTGACTGACTGACAGATTGATTGATTGATTGATTGATTTGTTTATTTATTTGTTATTTAAACACCATAAACTCAATAAAAAAAACTAACAAAAATATATAAAACAACAATACAGAACAAATTAATATAAAAAGGCACTCTGACCGTTGATTTCGCCTTCATAAGCGCCTTCATATTAAAAATATACATAAACGGTGTTGGGTGATTAAAGTGTTTTCCCTAGATAAAAGTACCTGACAGGAAACTGGCCACTCTAGTATATAAACATTTACACAACGCGCGCCAACTATGGTGGTTGGTTAATCTTTGTCAACTGTACGTCGACTGTTTCTTTAGAAACTGATGTTTCGTTCATTATCTAGAAGGTTAAGTTTGTTAAACCGGTGTCCTGTTTTGTTTTTATTGCATTCACAGAGACGTCAATGTAACAGCACAGACAGCAATGAATTCCTGTTTGACGAGGACAATGCCGAAAGAAAGTATCGTATCTACCAACACACGGCTAATGGTAAAACTGTGTGCCTTGGAGTAACTTCAAACTGTAACGATAAAACCTTGTCTTTAGTCAGCACAAACGGTCAAGATAGGCGTTGTTACTTTGTTAAAAGACAATATCGTTAAGTGGAAATTATTTTGGGTGTTGAAGGGCAAAAGAACTACATTACCACGATCATTTAACAAGAGAACTCCAATAGTTCAATTGTTTCAGCAGCATTTTTTTTCTCTTTTTCTAATTTCCACTCATGAAAGTTTTCTTTTTGCTTGTTCAATTTTTCTGTAATTCTTCTTTGCTGCAAAGCGTAATAATTGCCATTCCCGCTTCGGTGAAATTAAGAAAAAAATTAAGCTCGGCTCAATCGTCATTTTTAAAGTTTAAAATGGAACAGTTTTACATGTTAAGTGGCAGTAGACTTAAAATCTTTATCCAATTTATTTTTGAAAGTGTTCCTAAACCAGAAGGTGCATCCCATTGCCGTCGACGTAAATTTAATTGGCAAGATTGAATTAAGCATGAAATATCAGTTTATTAGTCTAATTTCCAGAGGTGAATATAAGAATGGAAAATTTTGATTGGTCGAAAAGCTCTAGTTTATGACGTTATATTCACCTCGCTAGGAAGTGAATATAGCATTTCAGGGCTTGGTTACTCAGCCACGCCACCTTTGCCATCCATGCAAGTAAACATGGCAGCATTTGCTGAATGAAATTTTCGTTCATTCTGAAGAAATCACTCCAAATACGGAGTGTGGAATTATGGAAATTGTCTGCCAAGGCTTTTGGACCGAAAATATTTCCAAGAGATGATTCTGAAGGCATTAGAATTGATGGTAAACACGGTGGTTTTGTAGATCGCACGCGGCCATGAGAACTCAATCTGACCGATTGACCCAAAATTATTCAGTTCTCTTCAGACCAGAGCTGCTCGACTCATTTCAAGGGGATTTACGCAATTGTTCAGAAGTTGCCAACGACTAATCAAAGGCACTAGATATCTGTCTTTTCCTTAGTGTTGGTTTTGTTCCGTTTTATTGCATAAACTAAAGTGTAAATTCTGATTTACGATGAATTAAGCTTGTTCACACTGCTTATGCCAAGGAGCACTGGTGTTCGCTGTTTCCGTGTTTTAGTTCTTCATTTTGTAGTTCTTGATATTCTGTCATATTCACCTCTGAAAATTAAACTAAGACAATTATTCGCCTCAGGCTCAGTGAGTCTGGGCGAATATTCCCCTCGACTACGTCTCGGGGAATATTCACCGAGATTCACTGAGCCTGAGGGGAATCATTGTTAAATAATTTATTCGAATGACCTTTCAAATTTGTTGACAGTTGAAATAAGGCTCAACATCAACCCCGCAGATATGGATCTAATGTATCCTAGCTATGTAAATGTTAGTTTACATTTAAAATATGTTAAAAATTCAAAAATATTAGTAGTCCTAACGTCGTGTTAAGTCAAATAAATTTACGTCAATTTTTGCAATTTTTAATAAGTGTTTTATCCGGATCCCATTAAAGAATTCTACGTTACATGTCAATAACGGCTGCAAAGGTTTCACAATTTGCATCGTCACGAACGATGATCTGAGATGACTCAGGGTGCAGAGCTCTACTTTCTTCGTAATAGCTTATATTTTTGACTCGTGAACACACTTGCAAGTTATATTGCTCTTACAATTAACCTTGACGGAGTTCCGGCCAAAAGTTAAAAACTCGTATTTTTCTTGTTGTTAAGTGTGCTTTGCGTATTTACAGCATTAGGTAAAAAAAATAAAATAAATAAATAAATCACTTTATTTAAGTGTCAGGGTATTTAGCACTGCTGTACTAATTGTGGACACTGTAAATAAGCAAACAAATATTACAAATAGAATTCACTTGGTGTTTCAACATTCTAACAATTTACATTGGTTTACATTGGTGCGATATTACCCTTGAATTCCTTTTGCATAGTAGACTCTCGACTGCCGGATAACACTTAAACACTCACAAGTGTAATTGTAAACAATTGCACTTATCCCTCGTGCAGGCATGACAAGAAATGTAATAGTCAAGAACCGCCTCATTTTAAATCAACTGAAAATAATCTAATGCCAGTTTTTATGCTGTCCTGAAACACCAACTGAATGCAATGCTAGAAAGACATACTCTCAGCTGTGATTGGTTCGAAGTAGTTTACCAAGACCTGTGGCAGTTGTTCCCGAGCTAATTAACACTGATTATAATAAAGCTCTGTTCGATCGGTTGCATGCGTGTATTGGACATTGTTTTTGCAAAGCAAAGTTCACGTCAGCATGATTACGTCAGTCCTTATATCGATGATGATTAGATTAGAAATAAAAACATTGTGTCAAAACAGCCACAGGATGCAGACTCATTGTAAAAACATTTGTAAGAGCTATGAATCATCTGTGCGAATGAGGAGCTGACGTTGATTCGTTTAATCTGATGGAAACAACATTATTTAGGCTGCTGTTTTCCGACAAAAGAACCGAATGTAAGTTTAACCAAAACGAGTAACAGGAGATTTTGAGAGCGTATAAAGTAATTAATATCGTTCCCGTTCCCGTTTTTCCCGAATTACAACTCGCCGACTTTTCCTTCGTTACATTACCAACTGAGTTTGTATATGACCTTCACGTTGCAGTAACTATCAGTTCAAAGGTAAAAAGTTTTAGAGTCAGTATTTTGAAAATGAATCACAAAGAAAAACATTTTGTGCACTATGGTAAAGTTGTGCCGTCGTATGACCGTTTGCTTGTCTGTTTGTTCGTCTTTGTTTGCTTGTTGTTTAATTGACTATCTATTGTTTGCTTGCTGCTTGTATGTTAGATTTCTCTTAGTTGTATGTTTGTTGTTTGTAGCACGCTGTAACGGAGAATAAGTTAGTTAAGTCTTTCCTTAATGACTTAGTGAATTACATCCTATGATTTGATTAATTACTTGTACAAATCAGTCATTCATATACGAATCCCTCTTGCTGTTGTATTAGATCGCTAAGTCATCTGACAGACCTTTCTTGAGATTTGCCCAAACGAAAAGAACAATAAAGAAACATTTTATTGAAAAACTAGTTTCAAGTAAATACAGGTTGTGAAAGGCCCATTGTTTATGTAGTCAATAAAAACGAAATGTAGAACCGAGTACCTGTTCCGAGTATCTAGATCTGTTCCGTAAGTTAATGGTCTTACCAGGGCTTATCTAAAAGTGATCATCTCGCGTTTGTCCTTGCTCCCTAGTGCACTTGCCGCATAAAATTCTGGAAGATTCTTCGGAAGCGTTGTCTAAACATTTTTGTTTGCATGGCATTAAAAGCCATAAGCGCTTTGTTTGATTCAAGCTGGGGAGATATTGGCCTCGTTGTCCTCTTACGTGGGAAACAGACGTAATCCACCCACATATAAAAATCATAATACTTGTCTCTTGTGGGCATAAACAGGAAATTTAACAACCAAATTAATACTGTCTCAAGTTAAAGGAAATAGAGTACCAAATCATTTTAACAGAAACTGTTCTAGCAAACAAAAGGCCTTCCTGAATGGGGTTTCTTCATACTGCACTAAGGGGCGTGAGAAAGCATTGCTCCAGGGCTAGCTATTGTTCCTATCTAATTTAATTGCCCGTTGCCGGCGGAATTGGGACATGACTAAACTGTTTATTATCGACAAACGGGCAGGTGTTATAAATTTCATCTTAAAACAACCGAACTGATCTTAAAAGTATTGTGTCAAACTCTCTTTTTTTATTCCGAAAAGTTGAGTGACTTCATCATTCGCATGTTTTGCTCTGAAATACACTCTGTAAGTATTAAAATCGGACACAGCAATTTCTTTTCATCGACATTTAGACGCCATTAATCATCCGTAGGTAAAACTACAGGCACTTTGTTAAACGGAAATTTCGAATGTTTTGTTTTTTTGTATTATTTTAACACAACTCGATGGAAACACACGAAAAGCCGTTTTTTATTAAAAAGACAACTGGTAATCCCATTTTAGTAAGAGCGACAACATTAGGCCATAAAGCCTTAAAAGGAGATTGAATATCTTTCCCTTCTAAAATACGTAGAACTCAGTTTTTGTAAAACTGAATTTCAAAATGCATACCGAAATTAATTTCAGTAACGTTTGAAGATTGTACAGCTATTATAAGAAGATTTAAATGGTTTTATCTGCTTCGTTCGTTTCTATTCTATTCTATTCTGAAGTAGATGTAATCAGTGGTGAACTGACAGTATCTTGTGTGTTTCGTGCTGTTTATTTGTATTTTTTATCTCCATTGATTGTGAACACTGGACTATTCAACAAGCTTTGGCATCTGTAATTGTTGGAAAATCACTAAACGCTCGATGATTTTCTCCCCGTTGTCAGGTAGTTAAAAATGTTAATAATCGTCAGCATATTCGATGTCAGTCACATGGGCGAGGTAGTTCCGCGTACCATGCAGATATGGCTGTATTGCGTCAGCACAAATTAACTTGCTAGAGGCATGGTACAGTTCATCTATATAATAAGCAGCTAGCCCTGCAACTTTCTTGACAATTAATCTTGTTTCCAATTGAGAAGACAGTGGACAAAATGCATTTGTCAATTGTTTTACAAGTACGTAAACTAGTTAATCTAGGTATCTTTAGCTACTTAAACTGACTTTAAAGTTGCAATTACACATATTTAATTTTTGAAACAGTTTTTTTTTCTACTTTTTTACCCTTAGGTTATAATTGCGTATTTGCTGGCTTGTGTGGAAGTCGGATCAAGTTGGCGTTATTCACCTCCAATGCTCTGGAGCCTCCGCGCACAATTCATACACAACAAACCCTGCATCGGAGGCAGTCTCATGAGGATTAACACTGACCAATGTAAAGTTTCTTCAGCTGGGAGGCGGCAGTGTAAAGTTAAATGCAATGGCTCATCTACCAGAGACCCTAAAACCAGTAAGTAAAGAAAAAGATTTTTGTCCGTGCGAGATAGGAGTGTACATGCATATGATCCAAAATACTTATCCTCATTGAAAAGAACTGAACAGAAGTTCAGCGTAAAGGCGCGCGGAAAATAACAAAAGAACTAGAGATGGAATGACAGAAGCTGATATACATCACATGCAACGATTTTTCGAACTCTTGTAAGATATCCATGTAGACTTCGCAATAATTGTCGTATCTTACATGTATACCTTATTGTAACAACATAACTGAAAAGTTGCAAATTAAAAGTGATAATATTACTGAAAAAGGAAAAATTGGGGTTTCGTAACATGTTTTTACCCACACAAATAATCCTCCAATCAAATACCTGCATTAAGGTCACGTATCTACCTATGACTTTGCGATGTAGGTGGGCAACATATTAGGCGGCATCGTACATAAACTGCTGACAATTGAAATATTCGCATACGTTCTCTTACGCGCATTGCTGACGTAGTTTTTAGGAGAGTACCGAGTACTTATGTTGAGTACTTGTAAATATACTAGAGCAGTGTGTTGTTGTATCACAAAACCTTCAAAAAATATCTTACGTCTGTGACTGAGCTATACCGGCATTATCAGCAAATTCACACTGGGCGGAACAAAGCAGATTATTATCACACGATGTTCCCAGGATAAACCCATCGATACCTTACGACATGTGAAAGATGGTTCTTATATTCATTCCAATGTTGCCTTTGATTGATTTAAAGTTTATTTGTTCGATATAATATAAAACACCTATAATATATATCCGCAAACAATATGACAAAGCTTTGAAGTCGCGACTTTCATATTGGACTCGACTTCAGGCAACTTGCAATATTGAAGTGTCCACTTAAATATTTTGCCATATCGGGTTGGAATGAATTAGTAGGTGTATGATATTCGACCGAAATGTTACAAAGAAACATCGAACGGAAGTACCGCTGTCAGGAATACTTTTCCGATGTTTGGTAAATTTTCTCGTACGGTCCTCCATGAAAATTTTTCACATTATTTTTTTTCCTGAAACAAACGATTTGGGCGTTTTTGGATTTCGAAAACGTTTTTGATATTTTTCCCCGAGATGTCTGTCGTTGGCCAAACATATATTGAGTGGGAATATTTTAAAGCCGATTGAATAAGTGATTTCTAACATGACTCGAAGAATGTTTTTTAATTGAATTATAATGATTCGTGCATAAATATGCATAACTTTTGATGTGTTTGCACACTAGACAAAATAATTCCTTGAACTGTGAAAAAATGCCTAATGAATGTATCTTGTGTACAGGATTTTCGTTTGTTACAATCAGAGGAATAACGTGCATTCAATTCACTGACGGCGGAGACGGTACCAACTATGCACTGAAGGTTATCAACGGGTTGAATGTCATTTTTGAGGTGAGAGTTAAATAAGAAACAATCTAAAATCGACCATAATGTGCAGTCAGCAGAAGGTCATTGTGCAAAACCACTCAATTTAAAATTGAAAGACATTTTAAAACACTTGCAAAAGTAATCAATATTTTGATATTAGTCAAGTTAAACGTTGCCTAATAACGAAACCTCTTGATTTCTATTTTATTAAATTAATATTGCTGCTTGCTTCCTTTGCTTTCACAGGAGCAGAGGTGCGACAGAACAACTGACGACAGTTTCCTATTTGAAGAAGAAAGAGTTGGGAAACTTTATCAATATAAACACAGAGATATGAACGGGACAATGCATTTGGGTGTACCCGAAAACTGTGATGAAAACTTATCCCTAATAAGGACAACTAAACTAGATAGGCGTTGTTCGTTTAAAAAACTGAAGAAAAGGACTTCCAAGAATGGTTAAGCAAATTGTTAGTTTTTGTTAAACAAACCCTTCGAACACTTTATTCAGTGATACTGACTTTATTGGTACCTACCTAATTGTACCTGCAGAAATGACTTACAGTTCCACTGGCATTTTGTTTGCGAACGTCATTGACTCATATTATAAACTTTCTCGTCTATGCTTTTGATTTTTCACATGGAGGCAAAACATTACTATTTGTATTACAGCCTTTTGAATTAAAAAAGTTAGGAATGTAGATTTCTTTGTTTACAATTTGCTTTAATACCAAACATGACTATTGTACCTGTGATGTTAATGCCGTCAAGTTCATCGTTTGGAAACACGTCTTTATTTTGATCAACCACGAAATTGATTTCGCGATTCTTTTTGGTTCTCTTTCTGTAAGTCATTGCCGCATCTTTTTCGTTGTCTCTCCCGAAATATTCTTTCTTAAAGATGGTGGTACTCGGAAAAATAACAAAGTTCAAGCAGGCGAATTCTTAGTGAAAGGAACTTTACTGGTCTTGGCTAAATCAGTCAAGACAGGTTTTATTTTTCCTACGTGTTAACGCTCTCAAGGAGTATAGTTGCTCTTCCTCAGTTTGAGGTGGACAGAATTCGAGTACGTTCTTTGCTCCTGGTTCTATTTTCGATGTATAAATAAATATTAGAAGTTAATTGGAATTCATTGGCAATAAATCAGTTATGTCTCGTATAAATTATGAAACTTTCTAGGTAGGTACTGTTCATTATCTAGAAGGATAAGTTTCTTAAATCGGTGTCCTGTTTTGTTTTCATTGCTTTCATAGAGACATCAATGTAACAGCACAGACAGCAATGATTCCTGTTTGACGAGGACAAAGCCGGGAGAAAGTATCGTATATACAAACACACGGCTAATAATAAAACTGTGTGCGTTGGAGTAACTTCAAACTGTAACGATAAAACCTTGTCTTTAATCAGCACAAACGGTCAAGATAGGCGTTGTTACTTCGTTAAAAGACAACACTGTTGAAAACTTACAGGTTTTGTATTGCAATTTTGTAAGCAATATGTACGTATTGTAAGTGTGTATTATGTGTATTTTTTATTGTGTGTAATGTACTGTGCGCGTTTTGAAAGATATGCTGTGTAAATAAAAAGAAAAACGAAGACCCAAGGCTTAAATGTATTCTTTTGTACGGCTTAAATACATTAGAGATAAACACTTCAATTATGACATCATGCTGATAATTTATTCGCTGTCCGTAAGAGGAACTGGTGGTGATTTGTTAAGTGGAAGTTAGTTTGGTTGTTGACGCGCAAAAGAACTACATTACCACGATCATTTAACTGTTTAACAAGACAACTCCAATAGTCCAATTGTTTCAGTAACATTCTTTTCTCTTTTTTTAAATTACCACTCATTAAAGTTCTGTAATTCTTCTTTGCTGCAAAGCATAACAATTGCCATTCCCGCTTCGGTGAAATTAAGAAAAAAATTAAGCTCGGCTCAATCGTCATTTTTAAAGTTTAAAATGAAACAGTTTTACATGTAAAGTGGCGGCAGACTTAAGATCTTTATCCAATTTATTCTTGAAAGTGTTCTTAAACCAGAAGGCGCATCCCATTGCCGTCGACGTAAATTTACTTGGCAAGATTGAATTAAGCATGAAATATCAGTTTATTAGTCTAATTTCCAGAGGTGAATATAAGAATGGAACATTTTGATTGGTCGAAAAGCTCTAGTTTATGACGCTATATTCACCTCGCTAGGAAGTGAATATAGCATTTCAGGGCTTGGTTACTCAGCCACGCCACCTTTGCCATCCATGCAAGTAAACATGGCAGCATTTGCTGAATGAAATTTTCGTTCATTCTGAAGAAATCACTCCAAATACGGAGTATTCAAGACAGTTGGAATTATGGAAATTGTCTGCCAAGGCTTTTGGACCGAAAATATTTCCAAGAGATGATTCTGAAGGCATTAGAATTGATGGTAAACACGGTGGTTTTGTAGATCGCACGCGGCCATGAGAAACTCAATCTGATCGATTGACCCAAAATTATTGAGTTCTCTTCAGACCAGAGCTGCTCGACTCATTTCAAGGGGATTTACGCAATTGTTCACAAGTTGCCAACGACTAATCAAAGGCACTAGATATCTGTCTTTTCCTTAGTGTTGGTTTTGTTTCGATTTATTGCATAAACTAAAGTGTAAATTCTGATTTACGATGAATTAAACTTGTTAACACTTATGCCAAGGAGCACTGGTGTTTGCTGTTTCCGCGTTTTAGTTCTTCATTTTGTAGTTCTGGATATTCACCTCTGAAAATTAAACTAAAACTTACGTCTCGGGGAATATTCACCAAGATTCACTGAGCCTGAGGCGAATAATTGTTGATTAGTATTCGAATGACCTTCAAATTTGTTGACAGTTGAAATATTAAAGGTCGCCACACACGAGGGGACTGGTCGCAGGGACCGGTCGCAGGGACCGGTCCCATCGTGTGAACAGGCAAATTTTCGTCAAAAATCCGGTCGCAGGGACTGAATTTTGGTCCCCGAAATCGGTCCCAAGAATTCAAATTGGTTTGAATTCGTGGGGACCAGTCGCAGGGACTAGTCCCCGCAATATTTTGCTTGGTCCCTCGTGTGAACAGGGTCGGGGGACTGGTCCCTGTGACCAATTAAAAATGAACCAATCGCTGATCAGTATTTTAAGCTCCCACAATTCTGCACGCTCGTGTTTGAAGATGGCGATGCCTGAACAGAGTGGTGAACAGATTGAACAGAATACTACTGAACAGACTGTTGGCATTAATGTTGAAGATTGGAGCGTCACCAGTACACGAATGGTAATTGATTCTTCGTTCATAAGAAACCGGCATCATCATCAGAAGCAACAGAGTCTTTTTCTTCGCAGCTCTCGAAGCCATTTTTACTCGATGAAAACAAAGTTCCCGCCAAATTTTCTCGCTAGCTGTCGCTAACATGTTTTTGCGCCATTTCATGAAGAGAATGCGTGACATCCGGTTTATGTTATGCAAATTTGATCGGATGTTTTTTTCAGCTAGCCTGGAGAATACTATACTTTTGCAGTTTTTGATGAAATGATGCAATTTTTTTCAGGTATAAAAACACCGAAAGGAAACCTGATATCAAAATTATAAAATACGAGCGGATTTCGAACATTGTCAACATTCCATGTTTTTAAAACAATTGTTGAACACAGTTCAGTAAGCACGCTCATATATGAACAATAATAGGAATAATAATAATTTTCCATCTCCACAAGGTGGTAATCTTGTTTTATATATTGAAAACGTATAAATACTGCTATCTTGTTGCGAAACAGGTCCCAGCGTGTGAACCCTTCAAGGGACTGGTCCCCGCGACTCATTCCATCGTGTAAACTCTACAGGGGACCAGTCCCTGCGACCGGTCCCTGCGACCAGTCCCTGCGACTGGTCCCCTCGTGTGTGGCGACCTTAAAGGCTCAACATCAGCCCCGCAGATATGGATCTAATGTATCCTAGCTATGTAAATGTTGGTTTACGTTTAAAATATGTTAAAAATTCAAAAATATTAGTAGTCCTAACGTCGTGTTAAGTCAAATAAATTTACGTCAATTTTTGCAATTTTTAATAAGTGTTTTATCCGGATCCCATGTCAATAACGGCTGCAAAGGTTTCACAATTTGCATCGTCACGAACGACGATCTGAGATGACTCAGGGTGCAGAGCTCTACTTTCTTCATAATAGCTTATATTTCTGAACACACTTGCAAGTTATATTGCTCATACAATTAACCTTGACGGAGTTCCGGCCAAAAGGTAACAATTGGTATTTTTCTTGTTGTTAAGTGCGCTTTGGGTATTTACAGCATTAGGTCAGCATTCTAACAATTTACATTGGTTTACATTGGTGCGATATTACCCTCGAATTCCTTTTGCTTAGTGGACTGACTCTCGACTGCCGGATAACACTTTAACACTCACAAGTATGATTGTAAACAATTGCACTTATCCCACGTGCAGGCATGACAAGAAATGTAATATTCAAGAACCGTCTCATTTTAAATCAACCGAAAATAATCTAATGCCAGTTTTTATGCTGTCCTGAAACACCAACTGAATGCAATGCTAGAAAGACATGCTCTGAGGTGTGATTGGTTCGAAATAGTTTACCAAGACCTGTGGCAGTTGTTCTCGAGCTAATTAATACTGATTATAATAAAGCGCTGTTCGATCGGTTGCATGCGTGTATTGGACATTGTTTTTGCAAAGCAAAGTTCACGTCAGCATAATTACGTCTGTCCTTATATCGATGATGATTAGATTAGAAATGATAACATTGTGTCAAAACAACCACAGAATGCAGACTCATTGTGAAAACATTTGTAAGAGCTATGAATCATCTGTGCGAATGAGGAGCTGACGTTGATTCGTTTAATCTGATGGAAACAACATTATTTAGGCTGCTGTTTTCCGACAAAAGAACTTAATGTAAGTTTAACCAAAACGAGTAACAGGAGATTTTGAGAGCGGATAAACTAATTGATATCGTTCTAGTCAATTTTTTTTCCTGAATTACAACTCGCCGACTTTTCCTTCATTACATTACCAACTGAGTTTGTATATGACCTTCACGCTGCAGTAACTATCAGTTCAAAGGTAAAAAGTTTTAGAGTCAGTATTTGAACATGAATTAACAAAGAAAAACATTTTGTGCACTATGGTAAAATTGTGCCGTCGTATGACCGTTTGCTTGTCTGTTTGTTCGTCTTTGTTTGCTTGTTGTTTAATTGACTGTCTATTGTTTGCTTGCTGCTTGTATGTTAGATTTCTCTTAGTTGTATGTTTGTTGTTTGTAGCACACTGTAACGGAGAATAATAAGTTAGTTAAGTCTTTCCTTAATGACTTAATTAGTGAATTACATCCTATGATTTGATTGGATACTTGTACAAATCAGTCATTCATATACGAATCCCTCTTGTGGTTGTATTAGATCGCTAAGTCATCTGACAGACCTTTCTTGAGATTTGCCCAAACGAAAAGATCAATAAAGAAACATTTTATTTAAAAACTAGTTTCAAGTAAATACAGGTCGTGAAAGGCGCATTGTATCCGTAGGCAATAACAACCAAATGTAGAACCGAGTACTTGTTCCGAGTATCTAGATCTGTTCCGTAAGTTAATCTTCTTTAAGTAATCATCTCGCGTTTGTCCTTGCTCCCTAGTGTACTTGCCGCGTAAAAGTCTGGAAGATTCTTCGGAAAGCGTTGTCTAAACACTCTTGTTTGCATGGCATTAAAAGCCATAAGCGCTTCGTTTGATTCAAGCTGGGGAGATATTGGCCTCGTTGTCCTCTTACGTGGGAAACAGACGTAATCCACCCACTTATAAAAATCATAATACTTGTCTTAATACCTCTTGCGGGCATAAACAGGAAATTTAACAACCAAATTAACAATGTCTCATGTTAAAGAAATAGAGTACCAAATCATTTTAACAGAAACTGTTCTAACACACAAAATGCCGTCTTTCTGAATGGGTCTATTTATATTGCACTAAGGGGCGTGAGAAAGCATTGCTCCAGGGTTAGCTATTGTTCCCAAAATAACTTGCTTTAGTCTTTGGTCTAAGTGCCCGGTTATCTAAATTAATTGCCCGTTGCCGGCGGAATTGGGACATGACTAAACAGTTTATTATCGACAAACGGGCAGGTGTTATAAATTTCATCTTGAAACAACAGAACTGATCTTAAAAGTTTTGTGTCAAACTCTCTTTTGTTATTCCGAAAAGTTGAGTGACTTCATCATTCGCATGTTTTGCTCTGAAATACACCCTGTAAGTATTAAAATCGGACACAGCAATTTCTTTTCATCGACATTTAGACGCCATTAATCATCCGTAGGTAAAACTACAGGCACTTTGTTAAATGGAAATTTCAGATGTTTTTTTTTTGTATTGTTTTAACACAACTCTATGGAAACACACAAAAAGCCGTTTTTTTTTCTTATTAAAAAGACAACTGGTAATTCCATTTTAGTAAGAGCGACAGCAATTGGTCATAAAGCCTTATCAGGAGTTTGAATATAATAATAATAATCATTTATATAGCGCCATTTCCTTAAGTTCAAAGGCGCTTGACAATTTTAAAAATTAAAATATTAATTAAATAATTTACAATTTGCTTTCCCTTTCAAATACGTAGAACTCAGTTTTGGTAAAACTGAATTTCAAAAGTATAATAACACTAACTGGAAAATATGGTTAAAAGACTGTTATCTGTCCATTACACTGTCATAATCCGTGTTTTCTTTGTTTTAATTTAAACTCATACCGAATTCAAATTCAGTAACGTTTTAAGAATATGCAGCTATTATAAGAACATTTAAATGGTTTTATCTGCTTCGTTCGTTTCTATTATATTTTATCCTGAAGTTGATGTAATCAGCGGTGAACTGACAGTATATCTTGTTTTATTTAATTCGTGTTGTTTATCTGAATTTTTTTATCTCCATTGATTCTAAGCACTGGACTATTCAACAAGCTCACTAAACGCTCGATGATTTTCTCCCCGTTGTCAGGTAGTTAAAAATGATAATAATCGCCAGCATATTCGATGTCAGTCACATGGGCGAGGTAGTTCCGCGTACCATGCAGATATGGCTGTATTGCGTCAGCACAAATTAACTTGCTAGAGGCATGGTACAGTTCATCTATATAATAAGCAGCTAGCCCTGCAACTTTCTTGACAATTAATCTTGTTTGCAAGTGAGAAGACAGAGTGAGTGGACAAAATGGATTTGTCAATTGTTTTACAAGTACGTAAACTAGTTAATCTAGGTATATTTAGCTACTAAAACTTACTTTTAATTTGCAATTACGGTACACATATTTAATTTTTGAAACAGTTTTTTTTTTCTACTTTTTTACCCTTAGGTTATGATTGCGTACTTTCTGGCTTGTGTGGAAGTCGGATCAAGTTGGCGTTATTCACCTCCAATGCTCTGGAGCCTCCGCGCACAATTCAGACACAACAAACCCTGCATCGGAGGCAGTCTCATGAGGATTAACACTGACCAATGTAAAGTTTCTTCAGCTGGGAGGCGGCAGTGTAAAGTTAAATGCAATGGCTCATCTACCAGAGAC
Organism: Meandrina meandrites; assembly: GCA_963693305.1. Lineage (NCBI taxonomy): Eukaryota > Metazoa > Cnidaria > Anthozoa > Scleractinia > Meandrinidae > Meandrina > Meandrina meandrites. Next base: position 30,848,384 of record OY855908.1, read on the forward strand.
CCTAAAACCAGTAAGTGAAGAAAAAAACTTTTGTCCGTGCGAGATAGGAGTGTACATGCATATGATCCAAAATACTTATCGTCATTAAAAAGAACTGAACAGAAGTTCAGCGTAAAGGTGCGCGGAAAATAACAAAAGAACTAGAGATGGAATGACAGAAGCTGATATACATCACATGCAACGATTTTTCGAACTCTTGTAAGATATCCATGTAGACTTCGCAATAATTGTCGTATCTTACATGTATACCTTATTGTAACAACATAACTGAAAAGTTGCAAATTAAAAGTGATGATATTACTGAAAAAGGAAAAATTGGGGTTTCGTAACATGTAATTTTACCCACACAAATAATCCTCCAATCAAATACCTGCATTAAGGTCACGTATCTACCTATGACTTTGCGATGTAGGTGGGCAACATATTAGGCGGCATCGTACATAAACTGCTGACAATTGAAATATTCGCATACGTTCTCCTACGCGCATTGCTGACGTAGTTTTTAGGAGAGTACCGAGTACTTATGTTGAGTACTTGTAAATATACCAGAGCAGTGTGTTGTTGTATCACAAAACCTTCAAAAAATATCTTACGTCTGTGACTGAGCTATACTGGCATCATCAGCAAATTCACACTGGGCGGAACAAAGCAGATTATTATCACACGATGTTCCCAGGATAAACCCATCGATACCTTACGACATGTGAAAGATGGTTCTTATATTCATTCCTCTGTTGCCTTTGATTGATTTAAAGTTTATTTGTTCGATATAATATAAAACACCTATAATATATATCCGCAAACAATATGACAAAGCTTTGAAGTCGCGACTTTCGTATTGGACTCGACTTCAGGCAACTTGCAATATTGAAGTGTCCACTTAAATATTTTGCCATATCGGGCTTGAATGAATTAGTAAGTGTATAATATTCGACGGAAATGTTACAAAGAAACATCGAACGGAAGTACCGCAGTCAGGAACACTTTTCCGATGTTTGGTAAATTTTCTCGTACGGTCCTCCATGAAAATTTTTCACATTATTTTTTTTTTCCTAACAAACGATTTGGGCGTTTTTGGACTTCGAAAACGTTTTTGATATTTTTCCCCGAGATGTCTGTCGTTGGCCAAACGTATATTGAGTGGGAACATTTTAAAGCCGATTGAATAAGTGATTTCTAACATGACTCGAAGAAACTTTTTTTTAATTGAATTATAATGATTCGTGCATAAATATGCATAACTTCTGATGTGTTTGCACACTAGACAAAATAATTCCTTGAACTGTGAAAAAATGCCTAATGAATGTATCTTGTTTACAGGATTTTCGTTTGTTACAATCAGAGGAATAACGTGCATTCAATTCACTGACGGCGGAGACGGTACCAACTATGCACTGAAGGTTATCAACGGGTTGAATGTCATTTTTGAGGTGAGAGTTAAATAAGAAACAATCTAAAATCGACCATAATGTGCAGTCAGCAGAAGGTCATCGTGCAAATCCACTCAATTTAAAATTGAAAGACAATTAAAAACACTTGAAAAAGTAGTCATTATTTTGATATTAGTCAAGTTCAACTTTGCCTAATAACGAAACCTCTTGCTTTCTATTTTTATTAAATTAATATTGTTGCTTGCTTCCTTTCCTTTCACAGGAGCAGAGGTGCGACAGAACAACTGACGACAGTTTCCTATTTGAAGAAGAGAGAGTTGGGAAACTTTATCAATATAAACACAGAGATATGAACGGGACAATGCATTTGGGTGTACCCGAAAACTGTGATGAAAACTTATCCCTAATAAGGACAACTAAACTAGATAGGCGTTGTTCGTTTAAAAAACTGAAGAAAAGGACTTCCAAGAATGGTTAAGCAAATTGTTAGTTTTTGTTAAACAAACCCTTCGAACACTTTATTCAGTGATACTGACTTTATTGGTACCTACCTAATTGTACCTGCAGAAACGACTTACAGTTCCACTGGCATTTTGTTTGCTAACGTCATTGACTCATTTTATAAACTTTCTCGTCTATGCTTTTGATTTTTCACATGGAGGCAAAACATTACCATTTGTATTACAGCCTTTTGAATTAAAAAAGTTAGGAATGTAGATTTCTTTGTTTACAATTTGCTTTAATACCAAACATGACTATTGTACCTGTGATATTAATGCCGTCAAGTTCATCTTTTGGAAACACGTCTTTATTCTGATCAACCACGAAATTGATTTCGCGATTCTTTTTGGTTCTCTTTCTGTAAGTCATTGGCGCGTCTTTTTCGTTGTCTCGCCCGAAATATTCTTTCTTAAAGATGGTGGTACTCGGAAAAATAACAAAGTTCAAGCAGGCGAATTCTTAGTGAAAGGAACTTTACTGGTCTTGGCTAAATCAGTCAAGACAGATTTTATTTTTCGTACGTGTTAACGCTTTCAAGGAGTATAGTTGCTCTTCCTCAGTTTGAGGTGGAAAGAATTTGAGTACGTTCTTTGCTCCTGGTTCTATTTTCGATGTATTAATAAATATTAGAAGTTAATTGGAATTCATTGCCAATAAATCAGTTATGTCTCGTATAAATTATGAAACTTTCTAGGTAGGTAAGCCCAATAGACAACGAAAGAAAAGCTACAGATGCGGACAATACTGTAAACTGTTCTGTGACCAACGTGCAAACGACTGCATTACTATCTATCTATCTATCTATCTATCTATCTATCTATCTATCTATCTATCTATCTATCTATCTATCTATCTATCTATTCGTAAAACTTAAAACAGCTCATGGTTTAATAGCTTCTGGCAAGTAAACATCAAAAATTGCAATCTGTATTTTAAAAGTACTTGCGAACACACGCACAACAGATCAACACAAAAAAACCTTCCTTTCTGAGATCCCCGCAGTTCTCTTAAACTATGAACTCAAACTACATTTTCCTGTATTACCCTTACTAGTATGAGAAAAAACGCTGCCAATCTTTTCTTTTCACTAGCAGCATTAAAAAGAAATACGCTCGCCATTTCTTCTCACTATCCTAGCCTCCAAAACCCTCGTTCTGGAATCGACCGAGCGGAGGTCTCGGGAGCGTAACATAGACGTCCCCCGACGAAACAAAGGGTAAAACATGAAGTGAACGGACCCAGGCCGCCCGCTTGTTTAAACGAATCGCATTGTAATTCAATGTACGGCACCTCGTCGGGGCCAATAGACGAGGGAAGTAAGGTAGCTGTAGGTTAACGAATATGGGTCGACAACTAAACTGATCGTGTGTAAAAATAATATTTTGTAAACAATATTGGGAAAACAAAATTGTCCACAACTTACAACTTTCCTTTAAGAAGTCTTACAGAGCGTTCAAATTCCCAACGGCCTAGATTGTAACACAACACCGCACACTCCAAGTAGTCACGTCCACTTGATACGCTTACATAAATCATTCAAACGCTTACATAAATCATTCGTACGCTTGCATAAATCATTTGTTTGATCGATTCCTCGAATCGTGAGTTTGGGACGCCTGTGTATATTGTCGTTTATTTTGACGCACGCCATCAGCCCCGTTGTCCCGTTGAATTCATTCTGGAGACGTTTTACACTCTTTTACCCAAAGTGATCAAAAGCTAGCATTTTTTATCACGGAGTCATACATGCACAGTTAAAGTTAATTGCTAGGGTATCCGAGGAAATTTTTTGTAGGTAATAAAACTATTCTTCTCGTCTGCAGGCGCCCTTAAGTTAATTAGATGTTCCAAATATTTGTCCGCTTAAGTATTCACTTTTCTGAGTCTCATATATGTGCAATGGAATTTACTTCTTTAAAAAAAAATTCATGATTCTTAAAAAAAAAACTTAATGATTGATGACTAAGCTATCTGGTTCAGTTTTGGCGAGATATTGGCGCCGTTCTGAAAATGACTAAAACCACCCACATGTATCCAGTCATGAAGGTAATTTCTTGTGTACGCAAAACATACGAAACAAAATGAACGGAAATCATCTTTTATAGCATAAAAAATAGTGACAATGTGGAACAATATCGCCCCATATAGAAAAAACTAAGTCACGTTCAACGAATATTTTATTCTAACTCACGGTATTTCAATATGGTACATCCAATGTATTCTACTGACTTTTAAGCTCAGCAGTTGTGAGCGCAAAACGCGGTTTTGCAATATGTTTTTAGAGGTGGTCACAAATGGCAGCCATTTGCGAAAGTTTAGCGACACTTTCTAAAATAAAATGGTATGATCTTAAATTTAAGTACCTATTGACGACAACTTAACATTCCATTATCGACAAGAGGCAAGTTGTGATCATCATTCTAAATCATCTTCAAAAGATCATGTAGATTCGAAATATTTTTTTCCTACTCTGATCACCTTTTTGGTATTCCGAAACGTCATCCGACTTATGCAGACGTTTAAACCGAACATCGCCTTTTTGTATTTTTCGACTGTTAAATAGACGGGACAAAACAAGGAAAACGCCGATCAAACTTGCAGTCCTGTTTTCATTGTCAATCAATATCAATCAATCCATCGATCGATCTATTTTTTTTGCGCATTAAAGGACCATTAAATATAAATACCTGTTGACCCCACTCACCTTAACTTCCCGCTGCTACGTGTAATAATTCAACATTCCATTATCGAGAAAAGATAAGTTGAGGTTTGATAGGTATGAATCACTGTAAATTATCTTAAAAAGATCATTTAGAAGATCCGAAATAATTTTTTTCCTACTCTCGTCACTCTTTTGGTACTCCGAAACTTTTTTCCACTTTTGTAGAGGCGTAAACCGAATGTTGTCACATTTAACGCCTAGCCGTGGTTGACCATTTTTTGTAATTTTCGACTGTTCAATAAACACCAAACTAACTGGCAATCTCGCTTTGATTGTGAAACAATCAATCAATCTTTATTTTTTGCGCCAATAGAAGAGTATTTTTAGCAAAGATGTCTGATCTTTTTTACAAGAGATAGGGAGCCCTGGTTATAATTTTCAGCAGTAATTGCGGCAAAATCATTTTTCCAGCTTTTATTCTCTTTGCGATGTACAACTGTTCAATCAGCCTGAATTAACCAAATTTCTTAATATTAAAAAACAGTATATACTTAGTACTTTTTTTACACTTAGTCATTCCTGATACATTATACAGCCAACTTTTGACCTTTAATTTCGAAAGAAACACTAACTAACAATCTAGTGACAGTTGAATATATTTTATAGCATTTCCTGTTTTTTTTTTCTTCCCACTTTTTTGTGTGTGTTGGCGCAAACCGAAACTCAATACACAATCAGACTCTATACGTGCAAAATTACTTTTTTTATTTTACACGAAACTATTTGACACTCAAACGGAATTTATTAATTTTTCTGATTTTTATTACTCACTTGACAATGCCGGATGCAATGACGGTGTCGAAACGTTGTGCGTTTGCTATTTGTTTTATCCTTAAATGTTTAACCAAATGTACATTGATTGGAGTCCTTAAAGTTGTGGTTTTTAATACGTCAGAAGAACAAAATTCCAAGTATGTGGTGCAAATATTAGGTTAAGACACGGTGGTATAAATAAAGACCTTAACAGATCAGGGGCATTCATAGTACCAAGTTGAGCGGAACGTTGGAAAAAAACGGAGTGAATGAAATGGATTTAGCCTGTATATTCCTAGTAAGTGATGGCAACCTATAACACTTTTTCATGTCTGTGAATTTATCCAATTAACTTTTATCGTTATTATCTAAAGGGGCACACATTGATAACAGTTGTGTAACTTTTTTCTTCTATTTGGAATCAATTAGAATTTTTTTTTTATAGAGGTTAATACATAATTCACTTAATTTTTGTGTCTTTCTTAACTTAACCAATTTGCCTTTAATTCATACAACTAGGAATGCCCTTTTTCAGAAAATTACCCTGACACTCCCTGGATAGAATGCATAAATGTACGCTACCTTATGTTACAAACCATAATTTAAGAAGAGAAATGTGCAAATCGATTTTTATCTAACCATTCAAGTCAAACAGTACTACGAAGGTTAAACATTGAGATAGCATAACTCGATCATTTTTTTTTCACAATTTGTATGTGTTTATACCTATAGCCGCTAGTTGGGTGCCTACTGGCTCACATAGAAGTCGGATCAAGCTGGCAACGGCCACCTACAATCTACAAGAGTCTTCGTTCACACTTTAGACAAATATCCTGCAGCGGAGGTAATGTTATTTCGATTGACACAGACCAGTGTAACATTTCATCAACTAGAAAGCGGCAGTGTAAAGCAAAATGCAATGGGTCATCTACCAGAGATCATAATGCGAGTAAGTAGAGGCAAAATGTTGTATGTGTGTTCTATTTGATAATTTTGCAGTCATGAAATTAACATACACGATGAAAAGACCTTTATTTAGCTATACCTGTTGTAGAGAAGTTTGGGGAAGACTCCTTCGCCTACAAAAGACATGAAAAGAGAGCTGCAGGGACACTCATGGACGCCGAACTGAATAATTCATTATGTCCAGCTATTTAACAAATTGGAATGGTGGCCATTCTACAAGGCGGCTACGTTGCCCAGTGCCTCATTATATCCAAAACTATGCGGAACGTTGAAGTACCTTAGTATCTAGTAGATTCCTTAACACTGAATGCTAAACAACACTAATGACACTCGTAACGCAGTTTCTTTGCCCTTAATTCAACAGGGCTACTGAAGGTGGAAATTCCATCACAGTTTCTGCTAGACAACTTTGGAACAGCCTTCCCAATGCTGTAAAAAATAAACCTAGTTTAAAGTCTTTTCAGGCAGCTTTGTATAATTAAAACATTATTAAAACATTTTTGTCATAGTTAGCATTATTGTCATGTTTACTTTTCGATTATAGATAGTTAAGAGACCGCGACGTGCTGTTTTTAACATTATCTATGTTTTCTGGATTATTCCAGAATAGCCATTCCGTCCGTACGCCAGCCAATAAAACTATTATTCTGTTTTTGGAATAGTTCCTGCGATATAACACCAAGACAGCAATCAATCCCCACACTTTGTTTTTTCTTGTAATTACCGTTTTGAAACATCTTTCATTTCTTCGTACAAGGAAATGAAGAGAACCGTCTCTTCACAACTTCAAAGTATACTTTTCTGAGAAACAACCCGTTTTCTTTATTTTAGGGCATAACAGTGGGTGTCATTAACTAACCAGCTACAAAAGCAAGGGGCAGAACTAACTACAGTATCAACATAAACCACACGTCGAACTAAATAAATCTTTGAAGGGCACGAACTAAACTAAACGAAACACACGAGTTCCAAAAAGTGCAGGAATGCAGTCGTGAAGTATTTGAAGTTCAGAAGTTACAGAAATAGAAAAAAGTATTGACAGAAGCTCATTAACGCATAATTACGACTCGAGCACGAACGACATTAAGATAAGGACCTTTGACAACTGCAACAACTACAAATACATGAAGGTCGTGAACTTTGAACTCGCAAACTGCATAATCTACAGCTATACTGTGAGACGTCTTTTACGTAATAAGCAACCGGCTTTTTGCTCATCACTGTATTTCTTTTATATTTTATTTTTCAAAGGATTCATTATTGAGGATGAGGAAAGAGGAGGAAGAAAGTGCATTCAATACACTGATGAACAAGATGGTACCAAATATGCCCTCAAGGTCATCAACGGAACGAGTATTACTTTTGAGGTTAGATAAACCTGCCCAGGTCGGAACAAAATGTTTTTGTTCTTGTTGCTGTCTTTTTTTTTTCTTTTTTTTTTAGTAGAAATTTGGCACTTTCTTGGTGTTGTGGATCACCAAATGACGTCATGACGTCATCTTTACCATCCCACACTCTCTTATAGTTATCACTAATCGTTACAAAATCACCACTTATCTTCTATTCTCATTGTTCGTGTCATATCGGCGAATCTATCGGTACCGACAAACCAACAGTTTTTGACTTAATTATTTGAGTCTTCATATAGGCGAACCGACAGACCGAAAATATCTGTCGGTCAATTTGTCGGTACCGACAAACCGGAGAGATTTTGAATTCATTGATTCTTCATGTTGGCGAACCGACGGACCGACAAACCGACAAAATCTGTCGGTCAATTTGTCGGTACCGACAAACCGACAGTTTTTGAATTCATTATTTGAGTCTTCAGCTTGGCGAACCGACGGACCGACAAACCGACAAAATCTGTCGGTCAATTTGTCGGTACCGACAAACCGACAGTTTTTGAATTCATTATTTGAGTCTTCAGCTTGGCGAACCGACTGACCGACAAACCGACAATTATGTAGAGGCTGGCGTATATAATTACCATCTGCCATGTGGCTGTTCTGAAGACTGGATAATCGATAATGAAGTTAAACGCTTCGAATTCCATGGTTTTATCCCTCTTCTACAAAGCGCGTGGGTGGACATATTTTCGTCCTCATTACTTCGTCACCTTTGAGGAGTACACTTCAGAGAATTTGTTATGTCATCATCATCATCATCATCATGATCACGTCCTTTATTTAAACACGATCAGATCAATGCTTGTGGCGGGTGAGGACAGGAGGGCGGGAGCCCGGGGTGGGAGGCGGGAGAAGAGAGGACGGGAGTCCCAAGGTGGCGGGAACTGGGAGGAATTGAGAAAAATTTCGCAACATTTCGTCATATTTTTCACTGAATAGAAATGGGATAAAAAGAAGGGAACCACTTCTGAAAGGGGTACCAGGTACGAGAAGTGAGAGGTTCAGAACCCACTGTCCCTCCCCACTTTGTGGGGTCGTGTGCTAAACTAATGTATTACTAATATTACGTCTTCCGGTAAACAAGTGGCAGCTAGGAAATAAACACGCAGGCATCTACATAAAGATAAAATTTTACACTAGTCGTTAATTGACTTGATGTTATGTTTAACTTCATTTACAGGAACAAGCACGATGCGACAGCTCAACCGGCAATGGCTTCTTGTTTGAGGAAGAAAAAAATGGAAAGCTATTTAAATATAAATACACGGCAAGTAATAAAGCGATGTGCCTGGGAGTTACTAGCGACTGTGATGTCAGCTTATCTCTAATCATTGACGCAAAAAATCAAGATAGACGTTGTACATTTAAAGTCTTGGGCAGACGAAGTCGCAGGCACTAGTTTTGAAATACAAACTTGCGTTCAGACTTGGGTAGTCAAATGTAATTAAACGTTTATCAAAAAGGGCGTACTGACGTTGCTATAAAGTGTTAGTTTTAGTGCTAAAGCTTTGCAATTTATAACCTGTATCTCTTTTTGATATCCAAGCATTCTTCGTTAGGCATTCACTATAGTTGTAAACGGAATTAATAATACTTACGTCCTTCACGAACGATGATAGATATCCCGAGTTAACTTTCCTTATTTGCAAGCCGTAAAATAAAGTCTTTTTGTCAGTGTATATTTAATTAGTGACCAATGGCGCCTGCGAATCTTGTTACTTTTGCAACTGACTCGACGTACTAGTTTAACATAACGTACTAGTTTAATATAACCTAAAGTTAAAACTGTGTCGTTAGTTTTGACGTGAAGAATATTCAAGCAGCATGCGTCAGCATTTAAACCAAGTTTGATTGGCTCAACTGTGATCGGCGTGCACTTGTTCTTTTTGCGTGTAAGACACCCACGTGTATGACTTGCAGTATTACTTGTCTCCGTCTCATACTCAACAGAATGAAACAAAAATCCAAACTATTTTTCATACTGTCATTAAAAACGAATAACACAATATAGAACGTTTTCATGTGACGTCACGGCAGCTGTAAACGACAGCCATATTGCTGTGCCAAGCCAACCTTCCGTTAATTAAACTTTATTTTGATGCAACAATATGGCCTCTGGTCATATTAGTGAAAACGTTCTATAAGGATGCATGTTTAAATTTCACGCAGTGAGAGGTGTGTAATAGCATTGCTCCGTTGAGCAACATACAAACTTCTCGCGAGTTATAGTGGTTAATTCCAGCCCCTGTTGAATCCCCATTTTTGTTATTTTAAATACTATTTGACGTCAACATTGAATTCGTTTTTCCTCATACCGATAACAAATTGAATCAAAAACACTAAGAGTTATTCCTCATCCATAGAGATGACATAGATTTGTGAAATGGAACAAAAAAAGTTTGGCTACTGATTTCACAAACGTTAACGTTCGTACATAATCAAAAATCAAGATAATTAGACAGTGGATAATCTAATTATCTTAACAGAGCTTAAAAAAAGTTAAAATTGTTTCGACTTTTTCTTTGTTACATTGGAGAATAGGTTGTATTTGTTCTTCGCGATTCAGTGAATTTCTAAAAATTACTCTCAATTAAACTGCTGATTAGAAGATTAAAAACGCTTCATTTATTTTTTGAGACATCCCAGAATCAGAAAAAGGATTCATTTTCCGTCGATGTAAATATTACAAAAGTATATTGACCGAAGCTAAACGTACTCGCGTATGCTATCAAATGTGTTGACTGAGCTAATTTAGTACAGTAATGGTGCACTGCGTATTTCAAAGACCTGTTACGCGGTTCAGGCTATCTTTAAAAAAAAGCTACAGGCATGAGACTAAACATAAAATGAATGGCGTTTCTCAGTTACCTACAAACTTTTATTGATTTCAAATGTAATTATACAATTTTATGAGTTGCCGGGCATGTACTTTTAACTTTTTACTACAAATTGAAGGTTGCATTATTATAGCTTGAAGCATAAATCATAGAAAATGTTTCTTGTGTCTTATTCAGTTGCTTCTTTTAATGTTATGATTGCTATTGGAAGGACTGTTTTTAGTTAGAGCTTGGACATGTCTTATTTGAGCTGGTGTTCCCGTCTGAGGATGTCCCTGAACATTTAATTTGCCTTGCTGTGGGTGACTTTGCACATTTGCCTTTGCCTGTGCGAGTCCCTGCCCTGGTGGCTTGACGGGAAACAAAGTTGGACCAATCAGAACGGTTCCCATTTTTCCGTTTCCGCTTATTAGTCTATCACTTATGATCCAATGAAAACAAGATTCAAGATTAGAAGTAGCATTTAAAAAGATTGATTCAGCTTTTCGCTCATAGTTTATTTTATTTCTTAAAGAATTCACGGTAATGAAAGTAGGAGGAAAGAAGTCTATTCAATTCACTGAACAAGGCGATACTAATTATAATGTTACCGAAGGCCATCAACGGAACAAATGTCGCTTTTGAAGTGAGTTAAAACAACTTGAGGTTTTCGATTACTTTTTATTTATTCACTTATTTATCTATTGATTGATTGATTGATTGACTGACTAACTGACTGACTGACTGACAGATTGATTGATTGATTGATTGATTGATTGATTGATTGATTGATTGATTGATTGATTGATTGATTGATTGATTGATTGATTGATTGATTGATTGATTGATTTTTTTATTTATTTGTTATTTAAACACCATAAACTCAATAAAAAAAATAACAAAAATATATAAAACAACAATACAGAACAAATTAATATAAAAAGGCACTCTGACCGTTGATTTCGCCTTCATAAGCGCCTTCATATTAAAAATATACATAAACGGTGTTGGGTGATTAAAGTGTTTTCCCTAGATAAAAGTACCTGACAGGAAACTGCCCACTCTAGTATATAAACATGTACACAACGCGCGCCAACTATGGTGGTTGGTTAATCTTTGTCAACTGTACGTCGACTGTTTCTTTAAAAACTGATGTTTCCTTCATTATCTAGAAGGTAAAGTTTGTTAAATCGGTGTCCTGTTTTGTTTTTATTGCATTCACAGAGACGTCAATGTAACAGCACAGACAGCAATGAATTCCTGTTTGACGAGGACAAAGCCGAAAGAAAGTATCGTATCTACCAACACACGCCTAATAGTAAAACTGTGTGCCTTGGAGTAACTTCAAACTGTAACGATAAAACCTTGTCTTTAGTCAGCACAAACGGTCAAGATAGGCGTTGTTACTTTGTTAAAAGACAATATCGTCAAGTGGAAATTATTTTGGGTGTTGAACGGCAAAAGAACTACATTACCACGATCATTTAACAAGAGAACTCCAATAGTTCAATTGTTTCAGCAGCATTTTTTTTCCTCTTTTTCTAATTTCCACTCATGAAAGTTTTCTTTTTGCTTGTTTAATTTTTCTGTAATTCTTCTTTGCTGCAAAGCGTAATAATTGCCATTCCCGCTTCGGTGAAATTAAGAAAAAAATTAAGCTCGGCTCAATCGTCATTTTTAAAGTTTAAAATGGAACAGTTTTACACGTTAAGTGGCAGTAGACTTAAAATCTTTATCCAATTTATTTTTGAAAGTGTTCCTAAACCAGAAGGTGCATCCCATTGCCGTCGACGTAAATTTAATTGGCAAGATTGAATTAAGCATGAAATATCAGTTTATTAGTCTAATTTCCAGAGGTGAATATAAGAATGGAACATTTTGATTGGTCGAAAAGCTCTAGTTTATGACGTTATATTCACCTCGCTAGGAAGTGAATATAGCATTTCAGGGCTTGGTTACTCAGCCACGCCACTTTTGCCATCCATGCAAGTAAACATGGCAGCATTTGCTTAATGAAATTTTCGTTCATTCTGAAGAAATCACTCCAAATACAGAGTGTGGAATTACGGAAATTGTCTTCCAAGGCTTTTGGACCGAAAATATTTCCAAGAGATGATTCTGAAGGCATTAGAATTGATGGTAAACGCGGTGGTTTTGTAGATCGCACGCGGCCATGAGAACTCAATCTGACTCGACTCATTTCAAGAGGATTTACGCAATTGTTCAGAAGTTTCCAACGACTAATCAAAGGCACTAGATATCTGTCTTTTCAATAGTGTTGGTTTTGTTCCGTTTAATTGCATAAACTAAAGTGTAAATTCTGATTTACGATGAATTAAGCTTGTTCACACTGCTTATGCCAAGGAGCACTGGTGTTCGCTGTTTCCGTGTTTTAGTTCTTCATTTTGTAGTTCTTGATATTCTGTCATATTCACCTCTGAAAATTAAACTGAAACAATTATTCGCCTCAGGCTCAGTGAGTCTGGGCGAATATTCCCCTCGACTACGTCTCGGGGAATATTTTATATTCACCGAGATTCACTGAGCCTGAGGCGAATCATTGTTAAATAATTTATTCGAATGACCTTTCAAATTTGTTGACAGTTGAAATAAGGCTCAACATCAACCCCGCAGATATGGATCTAATGTATCCTAGCTATGTAAATGTTGGTTTACATTTAAAATATGTTAAAAATTCAAAAATATTAGTAGTCCTAACGTCGTGTTAAGTCAAATAAATTTACGTCAATTTTTTCAATTTTTAATAAGTGTTTTATCCGGATCCCATTAAAGAATTCTACGTTACATGTCAATAACGGCTGCAAAGGTTTCACAATTTGCATCGTCACGAACGATGATCTGAGATGACTCAGGGTGCAGAGCTCTACTTTCTTCGTAATAGCTTATATTTCTGACTCGTGAACACACTTGCAAGTTATATTGCTCTTACAATTAACCTTGACGGAGTTCCGGCCAAAAGTTAAAAACTCGTATTTTTCTTGTTGTTAAGTGCACTTTGCGTATTTACAGCATTAGGTAAAAAAAAATAAAATAAATAAATAAATCACTTTATTTAAGTGTCAGGGTATTTAGCACTGCTATACTAATTGAGGACACTGTAAATAAGCAAACAAATATTACAAATAGAATTCACTTGGTGTTTCAACATTCTAACAATTTACATTGGTTTACAGTGGTGCGATATTACCCTTGAATTCCTTTTGCATAGTAGACTCTCGACTGCCGGATAACACTTAAACACTCACAAGTCTAATTGTAAACAATTGCACTTATCCCTCGTGCAGGCATGACAAGAAATGTAATAGTCAAGAACCGCCTCATTTTAAATCAACTGAAAATAATCTAATGCCAGTTTTTATGCTGTCCTGAAACACCAACTGAATGCAATGCTAGAAAGACATACTCTCAGGTGTGATTGGTTCGAAGTAGTTTACCAAGACCTGTGGCAGTTGTTCTCGAGCTAATTAACACTGATTATAATAAAGCTCTGTTCGATCGGTTGCATGCGTGTATTGGACATTGTTTTTGCAAAGCAAAGTTCACGTCAGCATGATTACGTCAGTCCTTATATCGATGATGATTAGATTAGAAATAAAAACATTGTGTCAAAACAGCCACAGGATGCAGACTCATTGTGAAAACATTTGTAAGAGCTATGAATCATCTGTGCGAATGAGGAGCTGACGTTGATTCGTTTAATCTGATGGAAACAACATTATTTAGGCTGCTGTTTTCCGACAAAAGAACCGAATGTAAGTTTAACCAAAACGAGTAACAGGAGATTTTGAGAGCGTATAAAGTAATTAATATCGTTCCCGTTCCCGTTTTTCCCGAATTACAACTCGCCGACTTTTCCTTCGTTACATTACCAACTGAGGTTGTATATGACCTTCACGTTGCAGTAACTATCAGTTCAAAGGTAACCAGTCAGTATTTTGAAAATGAATCACAAAGAAAAACATTTTGTGCACTATGGTAAAGTTGTGACGTCGTATGACCGTTTGCTTGTCTGTTTGTTCGTCTTTGTTTGCTTGTTGTTTAATTGACTATCTATTGTTTGCTTGCTGCTTGTATGTTAGATTTCTCTTAGTTGTATGTTTGTTGTTTGTAGCACGCTGTAACGGAGAATAAGTTAGTTAAGTCTTTCCTTAATGACTTAGTGAATTACATCCAATGATTTGATTAATTACTTGTACAAATCAGTCATTCATATACGAATCCCTCTTGCTGTTGTATTAGGTCGCTAAGTCATCTGACAGACCTTTCTTGAGATTTGCCCAAACGAAAAGAACAATAAAGAAACATTTTATTTAAAAACTAGTTTCAAGTAAATACAGGTTGTGAAAGGCCCATTGTTTATGTAGTCAATAAAAACGAAATGTAGAACCGAGTATCTGTTCCGAGTATCTAGATCTGTTCCGTAAGTTAATGGTCTTACCAGGGCTTATCTAAAAGTGATCATCTCGCGTTTGTCCTTGCTCCCTAGTGCACTTGCCGCATAAAATTCTGGAAGATTCTTCGGAAGCGTTGTCTAAACATTCTTGTTTGCATGGCATTAAAAGCCATAAGCGCTTCGGTTGATTCAAGCTGGGGAGATATTGGCCTCGTTGTCCTCTTACGTGGGAAACAGACGTAATCCACCCACATATAAAAATCATAATACTTGTCTCTTGTGGGCATAAACAGGAAATTTAACAACCAAATTAATACTGTCTCAAGTTAAAGGAAATAGAGTACCAAATCATTTTAACGGAAACTGTTCTAGCAAACAAAAGGCCTTCCTGAATGGGGTTTCTTCATACTGCACTAAGGGGCGCGAGAAAGCATTGCTCCAGGGCTAGCTATTGTTCCTAAAATAACTTATGCTATAGTCTTTGGTTTAAGTGCCCAGTTATCTAATTTAATTGCCCGTTGCCGGCGGAATTGGGACATGACTAAACTGTTTATTATCGACAAACGGGCAGGTGTTATAAATTTCATCTTAAAACAACCGAACTGATCTTAAGAGTATTGTGTCAAACTCTCTTTTGTTATTCCGAAAAGTTGAGTGACTTCATCATTCGCATGTTTTGCTCTGAAATACACTCTGTAAGTATTAAAATCGGACACAGAAATTTCTTTTCATCGACATTTAGACGCCATTAATCATCCGTAGGTAAAACTACAGGCACTTTGTTAAACGGAAATTTCGAATGTTTTGTTTTTTTGTATTATTTTAACACAACTCGATGGAAACACACGAAAAGCCGTTTTTTATTAAAAAGACAACTGGTAATCCCATTTTAGTAAGAGCGACAACATTAGGCCATAAAGCCTTAAAAGGAGATTGAATATCTTTCCCTTCTAAAATACGTAGAACTCAGTTTTTGTAAAACTGAATTTCAAAATGCATACCGAAATTAATTTCAGTAACGTTTGAAGATTGTACAGCTATTATAAGAAGATTTAAATGGTTTTATCTGCTTCGTTCGTTTCTATTCTATTCTATTCTGAAGTAGATGTAATCAGTGGTGAACTGACAGTATCTTGTGTGTTTCGTGCTGTTTATTTGTATTTTTTATCTCCATTGATTGTGAACACTGGACTATTCAACAAGCTTTGGCATCTGTAATTGTTGGAAAATCACTAAACGCTCGATGATTTTCTCCCCGTTGTCAGGTAGTTAAAAATGTTAATAATCGTCAGCATATTCGATGACAGTCACATGGGTGAGGTAGTTCCGCGTACCATGCAGATATGGCTGTATTGCGTCAGCACAAATTAACTTGCTAGAGGCATGGTACAGTTCATCTATATAATAAGCAGCTAGCCCTGCAACTTTCTTGACAATTAATCTTGTTTCCAATTGAGAAGACAGTGGACAAAATGCATTTGTCAATTGTTTTACAAGTACGTAAACTAGTTAATCTAGGTATCTTTAGCTACTTAAACTGACTTTAAAGTTGCAATTACACATATTTAATTTTTGAAACAGTTTTTTTTTCTACTTTTTTACCCTTAGGTTATAATTGCGTATTTGCTGGCTTGTGTGGAAGTCGGATCAAGTTGGCGTTATTCACCTCCAATGCTCTGGAGCCTCCGCGCACAATTCAGACACAACAAACCCTGCATCGGAGGCAGTCTCATGAGGATTAACACTGACCAATGTAAAGTTTCTTCAGCTGGGAGGCGGCAGTGTAAAGTTAAATGCAATGGCTCATCTACCAGAGACCCTAAAACCAGTAAGTAAAGAAAAAGATTTTTGTCCGTGCGAGATAGGAGTGTACATGCATATGATCCAAAATACTTATCCTCACTGAAAAGAACTGAACAGAAGTTCAGCGTAAAGGCGCGCGGAAAATAACAAAAGAACTAGAGATGGAATGACAGAAGCTGATATACATCACATGCAACGATTTTTCGAACTCTTGTAAGATATCCATGTAGACTTCGCAATAATTGTCGTATCTTACATGTATACCTTATTGTAACAACATAACTGAAAAGTTGCAAATTAAAAGTGATAATATTACTGAAAAAGGAAAAATTGGGGTTTCGTAACATGTTTTTACCCACACAAATAATCCTCCAATCAAATACCTGCATTAAGGTCACGTATCTACCTATGACTTTGCGATGTAGGTGGGCAACATATTAGGCGGCATCGTACATAAACTGCTGACAATTGAAATATTCGCATACGTTCTCTTACGCGCATTGCTGACGTAGTTTTTAGGAGAGTACCGAGTACTTATGTTGAGTACTTGTAAATATACCAGAGCAGTGTGTTGTTGTATCACAAAACCTTCAAAAAATATCTTACGTCTGTGACTGAGCTATACCGGCATTATCAGCAAATTCACACTGGGCGGAACAAAGCAGATTATTATCACACGATGTTCCCAGGATAAACCCATCGATACCTTACGACATGTGAAAGATGGTTCTTATATTCATTCCAATGTTGCCTTTGATTGATTTAAAGTTTATTTGTTCGATATAATATAAAACACCTATAATATATATCCGCAAACAATATGACAAAGCTTTGAAGTCGCGACTTTCATATTGGACTCGACTTCAGGCAACTTGCAATATTGAAGTGTCCACTTAAATATTTTGCCATATCGGGTTGGAATGAATTAGTAGGTGTATAATATTCGACCGAAATGTTACAAAGAAACATCGAACGGAAGTACCGCTGTCAGGAATACTTTTCCGATGTTTGGTAAATTTTCTCGTACGGTCCTCCATGAAAATTTTTCACATTATTTTTTTTCCTGAAACAAACGATTTGGGCGTTTTTGGATTTCGAAAACGTTTTTGATATTTTTCCCCGAGATGTCTGTCGTTGGCCAAACATATATTGAGTGGGAATATTTTAAAGCCGATTGAATAAGTGATTTCTAACATGACTCGAAGAATGTTTTTTAATTGAATTATAATGATTCGTGCATAAATATGCATAACTTTTGATGTGTTTGCACACTAGACAAAATAATTCCTTGAACTGTGAAAAAATGCCTAATGAATGTATCTTGTTTACAGGATTTTCGTTTGTTACAATCATAGGAATAACGTGCATTCAATTCACTGACGGCGGAGACGGTACCAAGTATGCACTGAAGGTTATCAACGGGTTGAATGTCATTTTTGAGGTGAGAGTTAAATAAGAAACAATCTAAAATCGACCATAATGTGCAGTCAGCAGAAGGTCATTGTGCAAAACCACTCAATTTAAAATTGAAAGACATTTTAAAACACTTGCAAAAGTAATCAATATTTTGATATTAGTCAAGTTAAACGTTGCCTAATAACGAAACCTCTTGATTTCTATTTTATTAAATTAATATTGCTGCTTGCTTCCTTTGCTTTCACAGGAGCAGAGGTGCGACAGAAAAACTGACGACAGTTTCCTATTTGAAGAAGAAAGAGTTGGGAAACTTTATCAATATAAACACAGAGATATGAACGGGACAATGCATTTGGGTGTACCCGAAAACTGTGATGAAAACTTATCCCTAATAAGGACAACTAAACTAGATAGGCGTTGTTCGTTTAAAAAACTGAAGAAAAGGACTTCCAAGAATGGTTAAGCAAATTGTTAGTTTTTGTTAAACAAACCCTTTGAACTCTTTTTTCAGTGATACTGACTTTATTGGTACCTACCTAATTGTACCTGCAGAAACGACTTACAGTTCCACTGGCATTTTGTTTGCTAACGTCATTGACTCATTTTATAAACTTTCTCGTCTATGCTTTTGATTTTCCACATGGAGGCAAAACATTACCATTTGTATTACAGCCTTTTGAATTAAAAAAGTTAGGAATGTAGATTTCTTTGTTTACAATTTGCTTTAATACCAAACATGACTATTGTACCTGTGATATTAATGCCGTCAAGTTCATCTTTTGGAAACACGTCTTTATTCTGATCAACCACGAAATTGATTTCGCGATTCTTTTTGGTTCTCTTTCTGTGAGCCATTGGCACGTCTTTTTCGTTGTCTCGCCCGAAATATTCTTTCTTAAAGATGGTGGTACTCGGAAAAATAACAAAGTTCAAGCAGGCGAATTCTTAGTGAAAGGAACTTTACTGGTCTTGGCTAAATCAGTCAAGACAGATTTTATTTTTCCTACGTGTTAACGCTTTCAAGGAGTATAGTTGCTCTTCCTCAGTTTGAGGTGGACAGAATTTGAGGACGTTCTTTGCTCCTGGTTCTATTTTCGATGTATTAATAAATATTAGAAGTTAATTGGAATTCATTGCCAATAAATCAGTTATGTCTCGTATAAATTATGAAACTTTCTAGGTAGGTAAGCCCAATAGACAACGAAAGAAAAGCTACAGATGCGGACAATACTGTAAACTGTTCTGTGACCAACGTGCAAACGACTGCATTACTATCTATCTATCTATCTATCTATCTCTCTCTCTCTCTCTCTATCTATCTATCTATCTATCTATCTATCTATCTATCTATCTATCTATCTATCTATCTATCTATCTATCTATCTATCTATCTATCGATCGATCGATCGATCGATCGATCGATCGATCTCTCTCTCTCTCTCTCTCTCTCTCTCTCTCTCTCTCTCTCTCTCTCTCTCTCTCTCTCTCTCTCTCTCTCTCTCTCTCTCTCTCTCTCTCTCTCTCTCTCTCTCTCTCTATCTATCTATCTATCTATCTATCTATCTATCTATCTATCTATCTATCTATCTATCTATCTATCTATCTATCTATCTATCTATCTATCTATTCGTAAAACTTAAAACAGCTCATGGTTTAATAGCTTCTGGCAAGTAAACATCAAAAATTGAAAACACACAACAGATCAACACAAAAAAACCTCAGTTCTCTTAAACTATGAACTCAAACTACATTTTCCTGTATTACCCTTACTAATATTTTTCGAAAAAACGCTGCCAATCTTTTCTTTTCACTAGCAGCATTAAAAAGAAATACGCTCGCCATTTCTTCTCACTATCCTAGCCTCCAAAACCCTCGTTCTGGAATCGACCGAGCGGAGGTCTCGGGAGCGTAACATAGACGTCCCCCGACGAAACAAAGGGTAAAACATGAAGTGATCGGACCCAGGCCGCCCGCTTGTTTAGACGAATCGCATTGTAATTCAATGTACGGCACCTCGTCGGGGCCAATAGACGAGGGAAGTAAGGTAGCTGTCGGTTAACGAATATGGGTCGACAACTAAACTGATCGTGTGTAAAAATAATATTTTGTACACATTATTGGGAAAACAAAATTGTCGACAACTTACAACTTTCCTTTAAGAAGTCTTACAGAGCGTTCAAATTCCCAACGGTCTAGATTGTAACACAACACCGCACACTCCAAGTAGTCACGTCCACTTGATACGCTTACATAAATCATTCAAACGCTTACATAAATCATTTGTTCGATCGATTCCTCGAATCGTGAGTTTGGGACGTTATTTTGACGCACGCCATCAGCCCCGTTGTCCCGTTGAATTCATTCTGGAGACGTTTTACATTCTTTTACCCAAAGTGATCAAAAGCTAGTATTTTTTATCACGGAGTCATACATGCACAGTTAAAGTTAATTGCTAGGTATCCGAGGAAATTTTTTGTAAGTAATAAAACTATTCTTCTCGTCTGCAGGCGCCCTTAAGTTAATTAGATGTTCCAAATATTTGTCCGCTTAAGTATTCACTTTTCTGCGTCTCATATATGTGCAATGGAATTTACTTCTTTAAAAAGAATACATGATTCTTAAAAAAAAAACTTAATGATTGATGACTAAGCTATCTGGTTCAGTTTTGGCGAGATATTGGCGCCGTTCTGCAAATGACTGAAACCACCCACATGTATGCGGTCATGGAGGTAATTTCTTGTGTACGCAAAACATGCGAAACAAAATGAACGGAAATCATCTTTTATAGCATAAAAAATAGTGACAATGTAGAACAATATCGCCCCATGTAGAAAAACTAAGTCACGTTCAACGAATATTTTATTCTAACTCACGGTATTTGAATACGGTACATCCAATGTATTCTACTGACTTTTAAGCTCAGCAGTTGTGAGCGCAAAACGCGGTTTTGCAATATGTTTTTTAAGGTGGTCACAAATGGCAGGCATTTGCGAAAGTTAATTTAGCGGCACTTTCTAAAATAAAATGGTATGATCTTAAATTTAAGTACCTATTGACGCCAATAAACTTAACATTCCATTATCGACAAAAAGCAAGTTGGGGTTTGATACTAATCATTCTAAATTATCTTCAAAACATCATGTAGAAGATTCGAAATATTTTTTTCCTACTCTGGTCACCTTTTTGGTATTCCGAAACGTCATCCAACTTATGCAGACGTTTAAACCGAACATCGCCTTTTTGTATTTTTCGACTGTTAAATAGACGGGAGAAAGCAAGGAAAACGCCGATCAAACTTGCAGTCCTGTTTTGATTGTCAATCAATCAATCGATCGATCGATCGATCTTTTTTTTTTGTCGCATTTAAAGGACATTAAATTTAAATACCTGTTGACCCCACTCACCTTAACTTCCCGCTGCTACGTGTAATAATTCAACATTCCATTATCGACAAAAGATAAGTTGAGACTTGATATGTATGAATCACTGTAAATTATCTTAAAAAGATCATTTAGAAGATCCGAAATAATTTTTTTTCCTACTCTCGTCACTTTTTTGGTACTCCGAAACGTTTTTCGACTCTTGTAGAGGCGTAAACCGAATGTTGTCACATTTAACGCCTAGCCGTGGTTGACCATTTTTTTTGTAATTTTCGACTGTTCAATAAACACCGAACTAACTGGCAATCTCGCTTTGATTGTGAAACAATCAATCAATCTTTATTTTTTGCGCCAATAGAAGAGTATTTTTAGCAAAGATGTCTGATCTTTTTTACAAGAGACAGGGAGCCCTGGTTATAATTTTCAGCAGTAATTGCGGCAAAATCATTTTTCCAGCTTTTATTCTCTTTGCGATGTACAACAGTTCAATCAGCCTGAATTAACCAAATTTCTTAATATTAAAAAACAGTATATACTTAGTACTTTTTTTACACTTAGTCATTCCTAATACATTATACAGCCAACTTTTGACCTTTAATTTCGAAAGAAACACTAACTAACAATCTAGTGACAGTTGAATATATTTTATAGCATTTCCTGTTTTTTTTTTCTTCCCACTTTTTTGTGTGTGTTGGCGCAAACCGAAACTCAATACACAATCAGACTCTATACGTGCAAAATTACTTTTTTTATTTTACACGAAACTATTTGACACTCAAACGGAATTTATTAACTTTTCTGATTTTTATTACTCACTTGACAATTCCAGATGCAATGACGGTATCGAAACGTTGTGCGTTTGCTATTTGTTTTATCCTTAAATGTTTAACCAAATGTACATTGATTGGAGTCCTTAAAGTTGTGGTTTTCAATACGTCAGAAGAACAAAATTCCAAGTATGTTGTGCAAATATTAGCTTAAGACACGGTGGTATAAATAAAGACCTTAAGAGATCTGGGACATTCATAGTACCAAGTTGAGCGGAACGTTGGATAAAACGGAGTGAATGAAATGGATTTAACCTGTATTTTCCTAGTAAGTGATAGCAACCTATAACACTTTTTCATGTCTGTGAATTTATCCAATTAACTTTTATCGTTATTATCTAAAGGGGCCCACATTGATAACAGTTGTGTAACTTTTTTCTTCTATTTGGAATCAATTAGATTTTTTTTTATAGAGGTTAATACATAATTCACTTAATTTTTGTGTCTTTCTTAACTTAACCAATTTGCCTTTAATTCATACAACTAGGAATGCCCTTTTTCAGAAAATTACCCTGACACTCCCTGGATAGAATGCATAAATGTACGCTACCGTATGTTACAAGCCATAATTTAAGAAGAGAAATGTGCAAATCGATTTTTATCTAACCATTCAAGTCAAACAGTACTGCGAAGGTTAAACATTGAGATAGCATTACTCGATCAGATTTTTTTTCTCTTAGTAACAATGGAATGAAACATAAATTTATTTGGTCTGTCAATAACGCCCATTCAATTCAATTTGTATGTCTTTATACCTATAGCCGCTAGTTGGGTGCCTACTGGCTCACATAGAAGTCGGATCAAGCTGGCAACGGCCATCTACAATCTACAAGAGTCTTCGTTCACACTTTAGACAAATATCCTGCAGCGGAGGTAATGTTATTTCGATTGACACAGACCAGTGTAACATTTCATCAACTAGAAAGCGGCAGTGTAAAGCAAAGTGCAATGGGTCATCTACCAGAGATCATAATGCGAGTAAGTAGAGGCAAAATGTTGTATGTGTGTTCTATTTGATAATTTTGCAGTCATGAAATTAACATACACGATGAAAAGACCTTTATTTAGCTATAACTGTGTTGTTTGGCATACCTGTTGTAGAGAAGTTTGGGGAAGACTCCTTCGCCTACAAAAGACATGAAAAGAGAGCTGCAGGGACACTCATGGACGCCGAACTGAATAATTCATTATGTCCAGCTATTTAACAAATTGGAATGGTGGCCATTCTACAAGGCGGCTACGTTGCTCAGTGCCTCATTATATCCAAAACTATGCGGAACGTTGAAGTACCTTAGTATCTAGTAGATTCCTTAACACTGAATGCTAAACAACACTAATGACACTCGTAACGCAGTCTCTTTGCCCTTAGTTCAACAGGGCTACTGAAGGTGGAAATTCCATCACAGTTTCTGCTAGACAACTTTGGAACAGCTTTCCCAATGCTGTAAAAAATAAACCTAGTTTAAAGTCTTTTCAGGCAGCTTTGTATAATTAAAACATTATTAAAACATTTTTGTCATAGTTAACATTATTGTCATGTTTACTTTTCGATTATAGATAGTTAAGAGACCGCGACTTGCTGTTTTTAACATTATCTATGTTTTCTGGATTATTCCAGAATAGCCATTCCGTCCGTACGCCAGCCAATAAAACTATTATTCTGTTTTTGGAATAGTTCCTGCGATATAACACCAAGACAGCAATCAATCCCCACACTTTGTTTTTTCTTGTAATATCCGTTTTGAAACATCTTTCATTTCTTCGTACAAGGAAATGAAGAGAACCGTCCGCTTCACAACTTCAAAGTATCCTTTTCTGAGAAACAACCCGTTTTCTTTATTTTAGGGCATAACAGTGGGTGTCATTAACTAACCAGCTACAGAAGCAAGGGGCAGAACTAACTACAGTATCAACATAAACTACACGTCGAACTAAATAAATCTTTGAAGGGCACGAACTAAACTAAACGAAACACACGAGTTCCAAAAAGTGCAGGAATGCAGTCGTGAAGTATTTGAAGTTCAGAAGTTACAGAAATAGAAAAAAGTATTGACAGAAGCTCATTAACGCATAATTACGACTCGAGCACGAACGACATTAAGATAAGGACCTTTGACAAATGCAACAACTACAAATACATGAAGGTCGTGAACTTTGAAGTCGCAAACTGCATAATCTACAGCTATACTGTGAGACGACTTTTACGTAATAAGCAACTTTTTGCTCATCACTGTATTTCTTTTATAATTTACTTTTCAAAGGATTCATCATTGAGGATGAGGAAAGAGGAGGAAGAAAGTGCATTCAGTACACTGATGAACAAGATGGTACCAAATATGCCCTCAAGGTCATCAACGGAACGAGTATTACTTTTGAGGTTAGATAAACCTGCCCAGGTCGGAACAAAATGTTTTTGTTCTTGTTGTTGTCTTTTTTTGTCTTTTTTTAGTGGAAATTTGGCACTTTCTTGGTGTTGTGGATCACCAAATGACGTCATCTTTACCATCCCACACTCTCTTATAGTTATCACTAATCGTTACAAAATCACCACTTATCTTCTATTCTCATTGTTCGTGTCATATCGGCGAATCTATCGGTACCGACAAACAAACAGTTTTTGACTTAATTATTTGAGTCTTCATATAGGCGAACCGACAGACCGAAAAAATCTGTCGGTCAATTTGTCGGTACCGACAAACCGGAGAGATTTCGAATTCATTGATTCTTCATGTTGGCGAACCGACGGACCGACAAACCGACAAAATCTGTCGGTCAATTTGTCGGTACCGACAAACCGACAGTTTTTGAATTCATTATTTGAGTCTTCAGCTTGGCGAACCGACTGACCGACAAACCGACAATTATGTAGAGGCTGGCGTATATAATTACCATCTGCCATGTGGCTGTTCTGAAGACTGGATAATTGATAATGAAGTTAAACGCTTCGAATTCCATGGTTTTATCCCTCTTCTACAAAGCGCGTGGGTGGACATATTTTCGTCCTCATTACTTCGTCACCTTTGAGGAGTACACTTCAGAGAATTTGTTATGTCATCATCATCATCATCATCATGATCACGTCCTTTATTTAAACACGATCAGATCAACGCTTGTGGCGGGTGGGGACAGGAGGGCGGGAGCCCGGGGTGGGAGGCGGGAGAAGAGAGGACGGGAGTCCCAAGGTGGCGGGAACTGGGAGGAATTGAGAAAAATTTCGCAACATTTCGTCATATTTTTCACTGAATAGAAATGGGATAAAAAGAAGGGAACCACTTCTGAAAGGGGTACCAGGTACGAGAAGTGAGAGGTTCAGAACCCACTGTCCCTCCCCACTTTGTGGGGTCGTGTGCTAAACTAATGTATTACTAATATTACGTCTTCCGGTAAACAAGTGGCAGCTAGGAAATAAACACGCAGGCATCTACATAAAGATAAAATTTTACACTAGTCGTTAATTGACTTGATGTTATGTTTAACTTCATTTACAGGAACAAGCACGATGCGACAGCTCAACCGGCAATGGCTTCTTGTTTGAGGAAGAAAAAAATGGAAAGCTATTTAAATATAAATACACGGCAAGTAATAAAGCGATGTGCCTGGGAGTTACTAGCGACTGTGATGTCAGCTTATCTCTAATCATTGACGCAAAAAATCAAGATAGACGTTGTACATTTAAAGTCTTGGGCAGACGAAGTCGCAGGCACTAGTTTTGAAATACAAACTTGCGTTCAGACTTGGGTAGTCAAATGTAATTAAACGTTTATCAAAAAGGGCGTACTGACGTTGCTATAAAGTGTTAGTTTTAGTGCTAAAGCTTTGCAATTTATAACCTGTATCTCTTTTTGATATCCAAGCATTCTTCGTTAGGCATTCACTATAGTTGTAAACGGAATTAATAATACTTACGTCCTTCACGAACGATGATAGATATCCCGAGTTAACTTTCCTTATTTGCAAGCCGTAAAATAAAGTCTTTTTGTCCGTGTATATTTAATTAGTGACCAATGGCGCCTGCGAATCTTGTTACTTTTGCAACTGACTCGACGTACTAGTTTAACATAACGTACTAGTTTAATATAACCTAAAGTTAAAACTGTGTCGTTAGTTTTGACGTGAAGAATATTCAAGCAGCATGCGTCAGCATTTAAACCAAGTTTGATTGGCTCAACTGCGTGCACTTGTTCTTTTTGCGTGTAAGACACCCACGTGTATGACTTGCAGTATTACTTGTCTCCGTCTCATACTCAACAGAATGAAACAAAAATCCAAACTATTTTTCATACTGTCATTAAAAACGAATAACACAATATAGAACGTTTTCATGTGACGTCACGGCAGCTGTAAACGACAGCCATATTGCTGTGCCAAGCCAACCTTCCGTTAATTAAACTTTATTTTGATGCAACAATATGGCCTCCGGTCATATTAGTGAAAACGTTCTATAAGGATGCATGTTTAAATTTCACGCAGTGAGAGGTGTGTAATAGCATTGCTCCGTTGAGCAACATACAAACTTCTCGGGAGTTATAGTGGTTAATTCCAGCCCCTGTTGAATCCCCATTTTTGTTATTTTAAATACTATTTGACGTCAACATTGAATTCGTTTTTCCTCATACCGATAACAAATTGAATCAAAAACACTAAGAGTTATTCCTCATCCATAGAGATGACATAGATTTGTGAAATGGAACAAAAAAAGTTTGGCTACTGATTTCACAAACGTTAACGTTCGTACATAATCAAAAATCAAGATAATTAGACAGTGGATAATCTAATTATCTTAACAGAGCTTAAAAAAAGTTAAAATTGTTTCGACTTTTTCTTTGTTACATTGGAGAATAGGTTGTATTTGTTCTTCGCGATTCAGTGAATTTCTAAAAATTACTCTCAATTAAACTGCTGATTAGAAGATTAAAAACGCTTCATTTATTTTTTGAGACATCCCAGAATCAGAAAAAGGATTCATTTTCCGTCGATGTAAATATTACAAAAGTATATTGACCGAAGCTAAACGTACTCGCGTATGCTATCAAATGTGTTGACTGAGCTAATTTAGTACAGTAATGGTGCACTGCGTATTTCAAAGACCTGTTACGCGGTTCAGGCTATCTTTAAAAAAAAAGTTACAGGCATGAGACTAAACATAAAATGAATGGCGTTTCTCAGTTACCTACAAACTTTTATTGATTTCAAATGTAATTATACAATTTTATGAGTTGCCGGGCATGTACTTTTAACTTTTTACTACAAATTGAAGGTTGCATTATTATAGCTTGAAGCATAAATCATAGAAAATTTTTCTTGTGTCTTATTCAGTTGCTTCTTTTAATGTTATGATTGCTATTGGAAGGAATGTTTTTAGTTAGAGCTTGGACATGTCTTATTTGAGCTGGTGTTCCCGTCTGAGGATGTCCCTGAACATTTAATTTGCCTTGCTGTGGGTGACTTTGCACATTTGCCTTTGCCTGTGCGAGTCCCTGCCCTGGTGGCTTGACGGGAAACAAAGTTGGACCAATCAGAACGGTTCCCATTTTTCTGTTTCCGCTTATTAGTCTATCACTTATGATCCAATGAAAACAAGATTCAAGATTAGAAGTAGCATTTAAAAAGATTGATTCAGCTTTTCGCTCATAGTTTATTTTATTTCTTAAAGAATTCACGGTAATGAAAGTAGGAGGAAAGAAGTCTATTCAATTCACTGAACAAGGCGATACTAATTATATACTGAAGGCCATCAACGGAACAAATGTCGCTTTTGAAGTGAGTTAAAACAACTTGAGGTTTTCGATTACTTTTTATTTATTCACTTATTTATCTATTGATTGATTGATTGATTGATTGACTGACTGACTGACTGACTGACTGACAGATTGATTGATTGATTGATTGATTGATTGATTGATTGATTGATTGATTGATTGATTGATTGATTGATTGATTGATTGATTGATTTGTTTATTTATTTGTTATTTAAACACCATAAACTCAATAAAAAAAATAACAAAAATATATAAAACAACAATACAGAACAAATTAATATAAAAAGGCACTCTGACCGTTGATTTCGCCTTCATAAGCGCCTTCATATTAAAAATATACATAAACGGTGTTGGGTGATTAAAGTGTTTTCCCTAGATAAAAGTACCTGACAGGAAACTGCCCACTCTAGTATATAAACATTTACACAACGCGCGCCAACTATGGTGGTTGGTTAATCTTTGTCAACTGTACGTCGACTGTTTCTTTAAAAACTGATGTTTCCTTCATTATCTAGAAGGTTAAGTTTGTTAAATCGG
This sequence comes from Meandrina meandrites, assembly GCA_963693305.1. Classification (NCBI taxonomy): domain Eukaryota; kingdom Metazoa; phylum Cnidaria; class Anthozoa; order Scleractinia; family Meandrinidae; genus Meandrina; species Meandrina meandrites. The sequence continues at coordinate 30,877,078 of OY855908.1, forward strand.
TGTCCTGTTTTGTTTTTATTGCATTCACAGAGACGTCAATGTAACAGCACAGACAGCAATGAATTCCTGTTTGACGAGGACAAAGCCGAAAGAAAGTATCGTATCTACCAACACACGCCTAATAGTAAAACTGTGTGCCTTGGAGTAACTTCAAACTGTAACGATAAAACCTTGTCTTTAGTCAGCACAAACGGTCAAGATAGGCGTTGTTACTTTGTTAAAAGACAATATCGTCAAGTGGAAATTATTTTGGGTGTTGAACGGCAAAAGAACTACATTACCACGATCATTTAACAAGAGAACTCCAGTAGTTCAATTGTTTCAGCAGCATTTTTTTTTCTCTTTTTCTAATTTCCACTCATGAAAGTTTTCTTTTTGTTTGTTTAATTTTTCTGTAATTCTTCTTTGCTGCAAAGCGTAATAATTGCCATTCCCGCTTCGGTGAAATTAAGAAAAAAATTAAGCTCGGCTCAATCGTCATTTTTAAAGTTTAAAATGGAACAGTTTTACACGTTAAGTGGCAGTAGACTTAAAATCTTTATCCAATTTATTTTTGAAAGTGTTCCTAAACCAGAAGGTGCATCCCATTGCCGTCGACGTAAATTTAATTGGCAAGATTGAATTAAGCATGAAATATCAGTTTATTAGTCTAATTTCCAGAGGTGAATATAAGAATGGAACATTTTGATTGGTCGAAAAGCTCTAGTTTATGACGTTATATTCACCTCGCTAGGAAGTGAATATAGCATTTCAGGGCTTGGTTACTCAGCCACGCCACTTTTGCCATCCATGCAAGTAAACATGGCAGCATTTGCTTAATGAAATTTTCGTTCATTCTGAAGAAATCACTCCAAATACGGAGTGTGGAATTATGGAAATTGTCTTCCAAGGCTTTTGGACCGAAAATATTTCCAAGAGATGATTCTGAAGGCATTAGAATTGATGGTAAACGCGGTGGTTTTGTAGATCGCACGCGGCCATGAGAACTCAAACTGACCGATTGACCCAAAATTATTCAGTTCTCTTCAGACCAGAGCTGCTCGACTCATTTCAAGAGGATTTACGCAATTGTTCAGAAGTTGCCAACGACTAATCAAAGGCACTAGATATCTGTCTTTTCCTTAGTGTTGGTTTTGTTCCGTTTTATTGCATAAACTAAAGTGTAAATTCTGATTTACGATGAATTAAGCTTGTTCACACTGCTTATGCCAAGGAGCACTGGTGTTCGCTGTTTCCGTGTTTTGGTTCTTCATTTTGTAGTTCTTGATATTCTGTCATATTCACCTCTGAAAATTAAACTAAAACAATTATTCGCCTCAGGCTCAGTGAGTCTGGGCGAATATTCCCCTCGACTACGTCTCGGGGAATATTCACCGAGATTCACTGAGCCTGAGGCGAATCATTGTTAAATAATTTATTCGAATGACCTTTCAAATTTGTTGACAGTTGAAATAAGGCTCAACATCAACCCCGCAGATATGGATCTAATGTATCCTAGCTACGTAAATGTTGGTTTACATTTAAAATATGTTAAAAATTCAAAAATATTAGTAGTCCTAACGTCGTGTTAAGTCAAATAAATTTACGTCAATTTTTTCAATTTTTAATAAGTGTTTCATCCGGATCCCATTAAAGAATTCTACGTTACATGTCAATAACGGCTGCAAAGGTTTCACAATTTGCATCGTCACGAACGATGATCTGAGATGACTCAGGGTGCAGAGCTCTACTTTCTTCGTAATAGCTTATATTTCTGACTCGTGAACACACTTGCAAGTTATATTGCTCTTACAATTAACCTTGACGGAGTTCCGGCCAAAAGTTAAAAACTCGTATTTTTCTTGTTGTTAAGTGCGCTTTGCGTATTTACAGCATTAGGTAAAAAAAAATAAAATAAATAAATAAATCACTTTATTTAAGTGTCAGGGTATTTAGCACTGCTATACTAATTGAGGACACTGTAAATAAGCAAACAAATATTACAAATAGAATTCACTTGGTGTTTCAACATTCTAACAATTTACATTGGTTTACAGTGGTGCGATATTACCCTTGAATTCCTTTTGCATAGTAGACTCTCGACTGCTGGATAACACTTAAACACTCACAAGTCTAATTGTAAACAATTGCACTTATCCCTCGGGCAGGCATGACAAGAAATGTAATAGTCAAGAACCGCCTCATTTTAAATCAACTGAAAATAATCTAATGCCAGTTTTTATGCTGTCCTGAAACACCAACTGAATGCAATGCTAGAAAGACATACTCTCAGGTGTGATTGGTTCGAAGTAGTTTACCAAGACCTGTGGCAGTTGTTCTCGAGCTAATTAACACTGCTTATAATAAAGCTCTGTTCGATCGGTTGCATGCGTGTATTGGACATTGTTTTTGCAAAGCAAAGTTCACGTCAGCATGATTACGTCAGTCCTTATATCGATGATGATTAGATTAGAAATAAAAACATTGTGTCAAAACAGCCACAGGATGCAGACTCATTGTGAAAACATTTGTAAGAGCTATGAATCATCTGTGCGAATGAGGAGCTGACGTTGATTCGTTTAATCTGATGGAAACAACATTATTTAGGCTGCTGTTTTCCGACAAAAGAACCGAATGTAAGTTTAACCAAAACGAGTAACAGGAGATTTTGAGAGCGTATAAAGTAATTAATATCGTTCCCGTTCCCGTTTTTCCCGAATTACAACTCGCCGACTTTTCCTTCGTTACATTACCAACTGAGGTTGTATATGACCTTCACGTTGCAGTAACTATCAGTTCAAAGGTAACCAGTCAGTATTTTGAAAATGAATCACAAAGAAAAACATTTTGTGCACTATGGTAAAGTTGTGACGTCGTATGACCGTTTCCTTGTCTGTTTGTTCGTCTTTGTTTGCTTGTTGTTTAATTGACTGTCTATTGTTTGCTTGCTGCTTGTATGTTAGATTTCTCTTAGTTGTATGTTTGTTGTTTGAGGCACACTGTAACGGAGAATAAGTTAGTTAAGTCTTTCCTTAATGACTTAGTGAATTACATCCAATGATTTGATTAATTACTTGTACAAATCAGTCATTCATATACGAATCCCTCTTGCTGTTGTATTAGATCGCTAAGTCATCTGACAGACCTTTCTTGAGATTTGCCCAAACGAAAAGAACAATAAAGAAACATTTTATTTAAAAACTAGTTTCAAGTAAATACAGGTTGTGAAAGGCCCATTGTTTATGTAGTCAATAAAAACGAAATGTAGAACCGAGTACCTGTTCCGAGTATCTAGATCTGTTCCGTAAGTTAATGGTCTTACCAGGGCTTATCTAAAAGTGATCATCTCGCGTTTGTCCTTGCTCCCTAGTGCACTTGCCGCATAAAATTCTGGAAGATTCTTCGGAAGCGTTGTCTAAACATTTTTGTTTGCATGGCATTAAAAGCCATAAGCGCTTTGTTTGATTCAAACTGGGGAGATATTGGCCTCGTTGTCCTCTTACGTGGGAAACAGACGTAATCCACCCACTTATAAAAATCATAATACTTGTCTCTTGTGGGCATAAACAGGAAATTTAACAACCAAATTAATACTGTCTCAAGTTAAAGGAAATAGAGTACCAAATCATTTTAACAGAAACTGTTCTAGCAAACAAAAGGCCTTCCTGAATGGGGTTTCTTCATACTGCACTAAGGGGCGTGAGAAAGCATTGCTCCAGGGCTAGCTATTGTTCCTATCTAATTTAATTGCCCGTTGCCGGCGGAATTGGGACATGACTAAACTGTTTATTATCGACAAACGGGCAGGTGTTATAAATTTCATCTTAAAACAACCGAACTGATCTTAAAAGTATTGTGTCAAACTCTCTTTTGTTATTCCGAAAAGTTGAGTGACTTCATCATTCGCATGTTTTGCTCTGAAATACACTCTGTAAGTATTAAAATCGGACACAGAAATTTCTTTTCATCGACATTTAGACGCCATTAATCATCCGTAGGTAAAACTACAGGCACTTTGTTAAACGGAAATTTCGAATGTTTTGTTTTTTTGTATTATTTTAACACAACTCGATGGAAACACACGAAAAGCCGTTTTTTATTAAAAAGACAACTGGTAATCCCATTTTAGTAAGAGCGACAACATTAGGCCATAAAGCCTTAAAAGGAGATTGAATATCTTTCCCTTCTAAAATACGTAGAACTCAGTTTTTGTAAAACTGAATTTCAAAATGCATACAGAAATTAATTTCAGTAACGTTTGAAGATTGTACAGCTATTATAAGAAGATTTAAATGGTTTTATCTGCTTCGTTCGTTTCTATTCTATTCTATTCTAAAGTAGATGTAATCAGTGGTGAACTGACAGTATCTTGTGTGTTTCGTCCTGTTTATTTGTATTTTTTATCTCCATTGATTGTGAACACTGGACTATTCAACAAGCTTTGGCATCTGTAATTGTTGGAAAATCACTAAACGCTCGATGATTTTCTCCCCGTTGTCAGGTAGTTAAAAATGTTAATAATCGTCAGCATATTCGATGTCAGTCACATGGGTGAGGTAGTTCCGCGTACCATGCAGATATGGCTGTATTGCATCAGCACAAATTAACTCGCTAGAGGCATGGTACAGTTCATCTATATAATAAGCAGCTAGCCCTGCAACTTTCTTGACAATTAATCTTGTTTCCAATTGAGAAGACAGTGGACAAAATGCATTTGTCAATTGTTTTACAAGTACGTAAACTAGTTAATCTAGGTATCTTTAGCTACTTAAACTGACTTTAAAGTTGCAATTACACATATTTAATTTTTGAAACAGTTTTTTTTTTCTACTTTTTTACCCTTAGGTTATAATTGCGTATTTGCTGGCTTGTGTGGAAGTCGGATCAAGTTGGCGTTATTCACCTCCAATGCTCTGGAGCCTCCGCGCACAATTCAGACACAACAAACCCTGCATCGGAGGCAGTCTCATGAGGATTAACACTGACCAATGTAAAGTTTCTTCAGCTGGGAGGCGGCAGTGTAAAGTTAAATGCAATGGCTCATCTACCAGAGACCCTAAAACCAGTAAGTGAAGAAAAAGATTTTTGTCCGTGCGAGATAGGAGTGTACATGCATATGATCCAAAAGACTTATCCTCATTGAAAAGAACTGAACAGAAGTTCAGCGTAAAGGCGCGCGGAAAATAACAAAAGAACTAGAGATGGAATGACAGAAGCTGATATACATCACATGCAACGATTTTTCGAACTCTTGTAAGATATCCATGTAGACTTCGCAATAATTGTCGTATCTTACATGTATACCTTATTGTAACAACATAACTGAAAAGTTGCAAATTAAAAGTGATAATATTACTGAAAAAGGAAAAATTGGGGTTTCGTAACATGTTTTTACCCACACAAATAATCCTCCAATCAAATACCTGCATTAAGGTCACGTATCTACCTATGACTTTGCGATGTAGGTGGGCAACATATTAGGCGGCATCGTACATAAACTGCTGACAATTGAAATATTCGCATACGTTCTCTTACGCGCATTGCTGACGTAGTTTTTAGGAGAGTACCGAGTACTTATGTTGAGTACTTGTAAATATACCAGAGCAGTGTGTTGTTGTATCACAAAACCTTCAAAAAATATCTTACGTCTGTGACTGAGCTATACCGGCATTATCAGCAAATTCACACTGGGCGGAACAAAGCAGATTATTATCACACGATGTTCCCAGGATAAACCCATCGATACCTTACGACATGTGAAAGATGGTTCTTATATTCATTCCAATGTTGCCTTTGATTGATTTAAAGTTTATTTGTTCGATATAATATAAAACACCTATAATATATATCCGCAAACAATATGACAAAGCTTTGAAGTCGCGACTTTCATATTGGACTCGACTTCAGGCAACTTGCAATATTGAAGTGTCCACTTAAATATTTTGCCATATCGGGTTTGAATGAATTAGTAGGTGTATAATATTCGACCGAAATGTTACAAAGAAACATCGAACGGAAGTACCGCTGTCAGGAATACTTTTCCGATGTTTGGTAAATTTTCTCGTACGGTCCTCCATGAAAATTTTTCACATTATTTTTTTTCCTGAAACAAACGATTTGGGCGTTTTTGGATTTCGAAAACGTTTTTGATATTTTTCCCCGAGATGTCTGTCGTTGGCCAAACATATATTGAGTGGGAATATTTTAAAGCCGATTGAATAAGTGATTTCTAACATGACTCGAAGAATGTTTTTTAATTGAATTATAATGATTCGTGCATAAATATGCATAACTTTTGATGTGTTTGCACACTAGACAAAATAATTCCTTGAACTGTGAAAAAATGCCTAATGAATGTATCTTGTTTACAGGATTTTCGTTTGTTACAATCAGAGGAATAACGTGCATTCAATTCACTGACGGCGGAGACGGTACCAACTATGCACTGAAGGTTATCAACGGGTTGAATGTCATTTTTGAGGTGAGAGTTAAATAAGAAACAATCTAAAATCGACCATAATGTGCAGTCAGCAGAAGGTCATCGTGCAAATCCACTCAATTTAAAATTGAAAGACAAAAGTAATCAATATTTTGATATTAGTCAAGTTAAACGTTGCCTAATAACGAAACCTCTTGATTTCTATTTTATTAAATTAATATTGCTGCTTCCTTCCTTTGCTTTCACAGGAGCAGAGGTGCGACAGAACAACTAAAGATAGTTTCCTGTTTGAGGAAGAGAGAGTTGGGAAACTTTATCAATATAAACACAGAGATATTAACGGGACAATGCATTTGGGTGTACCCGAAAACTGTGATGAAAACTTATCCCTAATAAGGACAACTAAACTAGATAGGCGTTGTTCGTTTAAAAAACTGAAGAAAAGGACTTCCAAGAATGGTTAAGCAAATTGTTAGTTTTTGTTAAACAAACCCTTCGAACACTTTATTCAGTGATACTGACTTTATTGGTACCTACCTAATTGTACCTGCAGAAACGACTTACAGTTCCACTGGCATTTTGTTTGCTAACGTCATTGACTCATTTTATAAACTTTCTCGTCTATGCTTTTGATTTTCCACATGGAGGCAAAACATTACCATTTGTATTACAGCCTTTTGAATTAAAAAAGTTAGGAATGTAGATTTCTTTGTTTACAATTTGCTTTAATACCAAACATGACTATTGTACCTGTGATATTAATGCCGTCAAGTTCATCTTTTGGAAACACGTCTTTATTCTGATCAACCACGAAATTGATTTCGCGATTCTTTTTGGTTCTCTTTCTGTAAGTCATTGGCACGTCTTTTTCGTTGTCTCGCCCGAAATATACTTTCTTAAAGATGGTGGTACTCGGAAAAATAACAAAGTTCAAGCAGGCGATTTCTTAGTGAAAGGAACTTTACTGGTCTTGGCTAAATCAGTCAAGACAGATTTTATTTTTCGTACGTGTTAACGCTTTCAAGGAGTATAGTTGCTCTTCCTCAGTTTGAGGTGGACAGAATTTGAGGACGTTCTTTGCTCCTGGTTCTATTTTCGATGTATTAATAAATATTAGAAGTTAATTGGAATTCATTGCCAATAAATCAGTTATGTCTCGTATAAATTATGAAACTTTCTAGGTAGGTAAGCCCAATAGACAACGAAAGAAAAGCTACAGATGCGGACAATACTGTAAACTGTTCTGTGACCAACGTGCAAACGACTGCATTACTATCTATCTATCTATCTATCTATCTATCTATCTATCTATCTATCTATCTATCTATCTATCTATCTATCTATCTATCTATCTATCTATTCGTAAAACTTAAAACAGCTCATGGTTTAATAGCTTCTGGCAAGTAAACATCAAAAATTGCAAACACACAACAGATCAACACAAAAAAACCTCAGTTCTCTTAAACTATGAACTCAAACTACATTTTCCTGTATTACCCTTACTAATATTTTTCGAAAAAACGCTGCCAATCTTTTCTTTTCACTAGCAGCATTAAAAAGAAATACGCTCGCCATTTCTTCTCACTATCCTAGCCTCCAAAACCCTCGTTCTGGAATCGACCGAGCGGAGGTCTCGGGAGCGTAACATAGACGTCCCCCGACGAAACAAAGGGTAAAACATGAAGTGATCGGACCCAGGCCGCCCGCTTGTTTAGACGAATCGCATTGTAATTCAATGTACGGCACCTCGTCGGGGCCAATAGACGAGGGAAGTAAGGTAGCTGTCGGTTAACGAATATGGGTCGACAACTAAACTGATCGTGTGTAAAAATAATATTTTGTACACATTATTGGGAAAACAAAATTGTCGACAACTTACAACTTTCCTTTAAGAAGTCTTACAGAGCGTTCAAATTCCCAACGGTCTAGATTGTAACACAACACCGCACACTCCAAGTAGTCACGTCCACTTGATACGCTTACATAAATCATTCAAACGCTTACATAAATCGTTTGTTCGATCGATTCCTCGAATCGTGAGTTTGGGACGTTATTTTGACGCACGCCATCAGCCCCGTTGTCCCGTTGAATTCATTCTGGAGACGTTTTACATTCTTTTACCCAAAGTGATCAAAAGCTAGCATTTTTTTATCACGGAGTCATACATGCACAGTTAAAGTTAATTGCTAGGTATCCGAGGAAATTTTTTGTAAGTAATAAAACTATTCTTCTCGTCTGCAGGCGCCCTTAAGTTAATTAGATGTTCAAAATATTTGTCCGCTTAAGTATTCACTTTTCTGCGTCTCATATATGTGCAATGGAATTTACTTCTTTAAAAAGAATACATGATTCTTAAAAAAAAAACTTAATGATTGATGACTAAGCTATCTGGTTCAGTTTTGGCGAGATATTGGCGCCGTTCTGCAAATGACTGAAACCACCCACATGTATGCGGTCATGGAGGTAATTTCTTGTGTACGCAAAACATGCGAAACAAAATGAACGGAAATCATCTTTTATAGCATAAAAAATAGTGACAATGTAGAACAATATCGCCCCATGTAGAAAAACTAAGTCACGTTCAACGAATATTTTATTCTAACTCACGGTATTTGAATACGGTACATCCAATGTATTCTACTGACTTTTAAGCTCAGCAGTTGTGAGCGCAAAACGCGGTTTTGCAATATGTTTTTTAAGGTGGTCACAAATGGCAGGCATTTGCGAAAGTTAATTTAGCGGCACTTTCTAAAATAAAATGGTATGATCTTAAATTTAAGTACCTATTGACGCCAATAAACTTAACATTCCATTATCGACAAAAAGCAAGTTGGGGTTTGATACTAATCATTCTAAATTATCTTCAAAACATCATGTAGAAGATTCGAAATATTTTTTTCCTACTCTGGTCACCTTTTTGGTATTCCGAAACGTCATCCAACTTATGCAGACGTTTAAACCGAACATCGCCTTTTTGTATTTTTCGACTGTTAAATAGACGGGAGAAAGCAAGGAAAACGCCGATCAAACTTGCAGTCCTGTTTTGATTTTCAATCAATCAATCGATCGATCGATCGATCTTTTTTTTTTTGTCGCATTTAAAGGACATTAAATTCAAATACCTGTTGACCCCACTCACCTTAACTTCCCGCTGCTACGTGTAATAATTCAACATTCCATTATCGACAAAAGATAAGTTGAGACTTGATATGTATGAATCACTGTAAATTATCTTAAAAAGATCATTTAGAAGATCCGAAATAATTTTTTTTCCTACTCTCGTCGCTTTTTTGGTACTCCGAAACGTTTTTCGACTCTTGTAGAGGCGTAAACCGAATGTTGTCACATTTAACGCCTAGCCGTGGTTGACCATTTTTTTTGTAATTTTCGACTGTTCAATAAACACCGAACTAACTGGCAATCTCGCTTTGATTGTGAAACAATCAATCAATCTTTATTTTTTGCGCCAATAGAAGAGTATTTTTAGCAAAGATGTCTGATCTTTTTTACAAGAGACAGGGAGCCCTGGTTATAATTTTCAGCAGTAATTGCGGCAAAATCATTTTTCCAGCTTTTATTCTCTTTGCGATGTACAACAGTTCAATCAGCCTGAATTAACCAAATTTCTTAATATTAAAAAACAGTATATACTTAGTACTTTTTTTACACTTAGTCATTCCTAATACATTATACAGCCAACTTTTGACCTTTAATTTCGAAAGAAACACTAACTAACAATCTAGTGACAGTTGAATATATTTTATAGCATTTCCTGTTTTTTTTTTCTTCCCACTTTTTTGTGTGTGTTGGCGCAAACCGAAACTCAATACACAATCAGACTCTATACGTGCAAAATTACTTTTTTTATTTTACACGAAACTATTTGACACTCAAACGGAATTTATTAACTTTTCTGATTTTTATTACTCACTTGACAATTCCAGATGCAATGACGGTATCGAAACGTTGTGCGTTTGCTATTTGTTTTATCCTTAAATGTTTAACCAAATGTACATTGATTGGAGTCCTTAAAGTTGTGGTTTTCAATACGTCAGAAGAACAAAATTCCAAGTATGTTGTGCAAATATTAGCTTAAGACACGGTGGTATAAATAAAGACCTTAACAGATCTGGGACATTCATAGTACCAAGTTGAGCGGAACGTTGGATAAAACGGAGTGAATGAAATGGATTTAACCTGTATTTTCCTAGTAAGTGGTAGCAACCTATAACACTTTTTCATGTCTGTGAATTTATCCAATTAACTTTTATCGTTATTATCTAAAGGGGCCCACATTGATAACAGTTGTGTAACTTTTTTCTTCTATTTGGAATCAATTAGAATTTTTTTATAGAGGTTAATACATAATTCACTTAATTTTTGTGTCTTTCTTAACTTAACTAATTTGCCTTTAATTCATACAACTAGGAATGCCCTTTTTCAGAAAATTACCCTGACACTCCCTGGATAGAATGCATAAATGTACGCTACCGTATGTTACAAGCCATAATTTAAGAAGAGAAATGTGCAAATCGATTTTTATCTAACCATTCAAGTCAAACAGTACTGCGAAGGTTAAACATTGAGATAGCATTACTCGATCAGATTTTTTTTCTCTTAGTAACAATGGAATGAAACATAAATTTATTTGGTCTGTCAATAACGCCCATTCAATTCAATTTGTATGTCTTTATACCTATAGCCGCTAGTTGGGTGCCTACTGGCTCACATAGAAGTCGGATCAAGCTGGCAACGGCCATCTACAATCTACAAGAGTCTTCGTTCACACTTTAGACAAATATCCTGCAGCGGAGGTAATGTTATTTCGATTGACACAGACCAGTGTAACATTTCATCAACTAGAAAGCGGCAGTGTAAAGCAAAGTGCAATGGGTCATCTACCAGAGATCATAATGCGAGTAAGTAGAGGCAAAATGTTGTATGTGTGTTCTATTTGATAATTTTGCAGTCATGAAATTAACATACACGATGAAAAGACCTTGATTTAGCTATAACTGTGTTGTTTGGCATACCTGTTGTAGAGAAGTTTGGGGAAGACTCCTTCGCCTACAAAAGACATGAAAAGAGAGCTGCAGGGACACTCATGGACGCCGAACTGAATAATTCATTATGTCCAGCTATTTAACAAATTGGAATGGTGGCCATTCTACAAGGCGGCTACGTTGCTCAGTGCCTCATTATATCCAAAACTATGCGGAACGTTGAAGTACCTTAGTATCTAGTAGATTCCTTAACACTGAATGCTAAACAACACTAATGACACTCGTAACGCAGTTTCTTTGCCCTTAGTTCAACAGGGCTACTGAAGGTGGAAATTCCATCACAGTTTCTGCTAGACAACTTTGGAACAGCCTTCCCAATGCTGTAAAAAATAAACCTAGTTTAAAGTCTTTTCAGGCAGCTTTGTATAATTAAAACATTATTAAAACATTTTTGTCATAGTTAACATTATTGTCATGTTTACTTTTCGATTATAGATAGTTAAGAGACCGCGACTTGCTGTTTTTAACATTATCTATGTTTTCTGGATTATTCCAGAATAGCCATTCCGTCCGTACGCCAGCCAATAAAACTATTATTCTGTTTTTGGAATAGTTCCTGCGATATAACACCAAGACAGCAATCAATCCCCACACTTTGTTTTTTCTTGTAATATCCGTTTTGAAACATCTTTCATTTCTTCGTACAAGGAAATGAAGAGAACCGTCCGCTTCACAACTTCAAAGTATCCTTTTCTGAGAAAATACCCGTTTTCTTTATTTTAGGGCATAACAGTGGGTGTCATTAACTAACCAGCTACAGAAGCAAGGGGCAGAACTAACTACAGTGTCAACATAAACTACACGTCGAACTAAATAAATCTTTGAAGGGCACGAACTAAACTAAACGAAACACACGAGTTCCAAAAAGTGCAGGAATGCAGTCGTGAAGTATTTGAAGTTCAGAAGTTACAGAAATAGAAAAAAGTATTGACAGAAGCTCATTAACGCATAATTACGACTCGAGCACGAACGACATTAAGATAAGGACCTTTGACAAATGCAACAACTAAAAATACATGAAGGTCGTGAACTTTGAAGTCGCAAACTGCATAATCTACAGCTATACTGTGAGACGACTTTTACGTAATAAGCAACTTTTTGCTCATCACTGTATTTCTTTTATAATTTACTTTTCAAAGGATTCATCATTGAGGATGAGGAAAGAGGAGGAAGAAAGTGCATTCAGTACACTGATGAACAAGATGGTACCAAATATGCCCTCAAGGTCATCAACGGAACGAGTATTACTTTTGAGGTTAGATAAACCTGCCCAGGTCGGAACAAAATGTTTTTGTTCTTGTTGTTGTCTTTTTTTGTCTTTTTTTAGTGGAAATTTGGCACTTTCTTGGTGTTGTGGATCACCAAATGACGTCATCTTTACCATCCCACACTCTCTTATAGTTATCACTAATCGTTACAAAATCACCACTTATCTTCTATTCTCATTGTTCGTGTCATATCGGCGAATCTATCGGTACCGACAAACAAACAGTTTTTGACTTAATTATTTGAGTCTTCATATAGGCGAACCGACAGACCGAAAAAATCTGTCGGTCAATTTGTCGGTACCGACAAACCGGAGAGATTTTGAATTCATTGATTCTTCATGTTGGCGAACCGACGGACCGACAAACCGACAAAATCTGTCGGTCAATTTGTCGGTACCGACAAACCGACAGTTTTTGAATTCATTATTTGAGTCTTCAGCTTGGCGAACCGACTGACCGACAAACCGACAATTATGTAGAGGCTGGCGTATATAATTACCATCTGCCATGTGGCTGTTCTGAAGACTGGATAATCGATAATGAAGTTAAACGCTTCGAATTCCATGGTTTTATCCCTCTTCTACAAAGCGCGTGGGTGGACATATTTTCGTCCTCATTACTTCGTCACCTTTGAGGAGTACACTTCAGAGAATTTGTTATGTCATCATCATCATCATCATCATGATCACGTCCTTTATTTAAACACGATCAGATCAATGCTTGTGGCGGGTGAGGACAGGAGGGCGGGAGCCCGGGGTGGGAGGCGGGAGAAGAGAGGACGGGAGTCCCAAGGTGGCGGGAACTGGGAGGAATTGAGAAAAATTTCGCAACATTTCGTCATATTTTTCACTGAATAGAAATGGGATAAAAAGAAGGGAACCACTTCTGAAAGGGGTACCAGGTACGAGAAGTGAGAGGTTCAGAACCCACTGTCCCTCCCCACTTTGTGGGGTCGTGTGCTAAACTAATGTATTACTAATATTACGTCTTCCGGTAAACAAGTGGCAGCTAGGAAATAAACACGCAGGCATCTACATAAAGATAAAATTTTACACTAGTCGTTAATTGACTTGATGTTATGTTTAACTTCATTTACAGGAACAAGCACGATGCGACAGCTCAACCGGCAATGGCTTCTTGTTTGAGGAAGAAAAAAATGGAAAGCTATTTAAATATAAATACACGGCAAGTAATAAAGCGATGTGCCTGGGAGTTACTAGCGACTGTGATGTCAGCTTATCTCTAATCATTGACGCAAAAAATCAAGATAGACGTTGTACATTTAAAGTCTTGGGCAGACGAAGTCGCAGGCACTAGTTTTGAAATACAAACTTGCGTTCAGACTTGGGTAGTCAAATGTAATTAAACGTTTATCAAAAAGGGCGTACTGACGTTGCTATAAAGTGTTAGTTTTAGTGCTAAAGCTTCGCAATTTATAACCTGTATCTCTTTTTGATATCCAAGCATTCTTCGTTAGGCATTCACTATAGTTGTAAACGGAATTAATAATACTTACGTCCTTCACGAACGATGATAGATATCCCGAGTTAACTTTCCTTATTTGCAAGCCGTAAAATAAAGTCTTTTTGTCCGTGTATATTTAAAGTGCACCTAACCGCTAATTTTTTCTACTTATTTTCAAAAAGAATGCATAGTTTGATGAATATTAAAAAAAAAATTATTCGAATCCATTAAATCCCCGCGAATTTATGGGGGTTTGAAGTTTGGATTTTCTGGTTCACGACCGCGCGCGAGGTGATCTGGAACCCAATGTTGCTGTGACGTCAGCGGGGGAATCAAATTTCAGCTTTCGTGCCGATGGTGCGACAAATCTGCAGTTCGTGAAATTTCTCGCTTCAAAACTTCTTAGTTCGAAAATCAGCCACCGAAATAATTTAAGGCTTTCAAAAGATGTTATCAGACAACTCAGACTCGGAGTATTGGATTCCCCAGCCGACGTCACAACCTTACTAGGGCCCAGTTTCCCTTGGGACTCGGCGGTGAACCAAAGTGGCGCAAATTTTGCGAAGTTTGAAAATTCACAAAAAATCGAAGACAAGTCGTATGATGATAATTCTTTCACTGTTGTAATCAGGAGCACAAGGAGTTTTTTGGGGGCTAAAAAAAATATTTGGGGTTAGGTGCACTTTAATTAGTGACCAATGGGGCCTGCGAATCTTGTTACTTTTGCAACTGACTCGACGTACTAGTTTAACATAACGTACTAGTTTAATATAACCTAAAGTTAAAACTGTGTCGTTAGTTTTGACGTGAAGAATATTCAAGCAGCATGCGTCAGCATTTAAACCAAGTTTGATTGGCTCAACTGCGTGCACTTGTTCTTTTTGCGTGTAAGACACCCACATGTATGACGTGCAGTATTACTTGTCTCCGTCTCATACTCAACAGAATGAAACAAAAATCCAAACTATTTTTCATACTGTCATTAAAAACGAATAACACAATATAGAACGTTTTCATGTGACGTCACGGCAGCTGTAAACGACAGCCATATTGCTGTGCCAAGCCAACCTTCCGTTAATTAAACTTTATTTTGATGCAACAATATGGCCTCCGGTCATATTAGTGAAAACGTTCTATAAGGATGCATGTTTAAATTTCACGCAGTGAGAGGTGTGTAATAGCATTGCTCCGTTGAGCAACATACAAACTTCTCGCGGGTTATAGTGGTTAATTCCAGCCCCTGTTGAATCCCCATTTTTGTTATTTTAAATACTATTTGACGTCAACATTGAATTCGTTTTTCCTCATACCGATAACAAATTGAATCAAAAACACTAAGAGTTATTCATCATCCATAGAGATGACATAGATTTGTGAAATGGAACAAAAAAAGTTTGGCTACTGATTTCACAAACGTTAACGTTCGTACATAATCAAAAATCAAGATAATTAGACAGTGGATAATCTAATTATCTTAACAGAGCTTAAAAAAAGTTAAAATTGTTTCGACTTTTTCTTTGTTACATTGGAGAATAGGTTGTATTTGTTCTTCGCGATTCAGTGAATTTCTAAAAATTACTCTCAATTAAACTGCTGATTAGAAGATTAAAAACGCTTCATTTATTTTTTGAGACATCCCAGAATCAGAAAAAGGATTCATTTTCCGTCGATGTAAATATTACAAAAGTATATTGACCGAAGCTAAACGTACTCGCGTATGCTATCAAATGTTTTGACTGAGCTAATTTAGTACAGTAATGGTGCACTGCGTATTTCAAAGACCTGTTACGCGGTTCAGGCTATCTTTAAAAAAAAAGTTACAGGCATGAGACTAAACATAAAATGAATGGCGTTTCTCAGTTACCTACAAAGTTTTATTGATTTCAAATGTAATTATACAATTTTATGAGTTGCCGGGTATGTACTTTTAACTTTTTACTACAAATTGAAGGTTGCATTATTATAGCTTGAAGTATAAATCATAGAAAATGTTTCTTGTGTCTTATTCAGTTGCTTCTTTTAATGTTATGATTGCTATTGGAAGGACTGTTTTTAGTTAGAGCTTGGACATGTCTTATTTGAGCTGGTGTTCCCGTCTGAGGATGTCCCTGAACATTTAATTTGCCTTGCTGTGGGTGACTTTGCACATTTGCCTTTGCCTGTGCGAGTCCCTGCCCTGGTGGCTTGACGGGAAACAAAGTTGGACCAATCAGAACGGTTCCCATTTTTCCGTCTCCGCTTATTAGTCTATCACTTATGATCCAACGAAAACAAGATTCAAGATTAGAAGTAGCATTTAAAAAGATTGATTCAGCTTTTCGCTCATAGCTTATTTTATTTCTTAAAGAATTCACGGTGATGAAAGTCGGAGGAAAGAAGTGCATTCAATTCACTGAACAAGGCGATACTAATTATATACTGAAGGCCATCAACGGAACAAATGTCGCTTTTGAATTGAGTTAAAACAACTTGAGGTTTTCGATTACTTTTTATTTATTCACTTATTTATCTATTGATTGATTGATTGATTGACTGACTAACTGACTGACTGACAGATTGATTGATTGATTGATTGATTGATTTGTTTATTTATTTGTTATTTAAACACCATAAACTCAATAAAATAAACTAACAAAAATATATAAAACAACAATACAGAACAAATTAATATAAAAAGGCACTCTGACCGTTGATTTCGCCTTCATAAGCGCCTTCATATTAAAAATATACATAAACGGTGTTGGGTGATTAAAGTGTTTTCCCTAGATAAAAGTACCTGACAGGAAACTGGCCACTCTAGTATATAAACATTTACACAACGCGCGCCAACTATGGTGGTTGGTTAATCTTTGTCAACTGTACGTCGACTGTTTCTTTAGAAACTGATGTTTCGTTCATTATCTAGAAGGTTAAGTTTGTTAAATCGGTGTCCTGTTTTGTTTTTATTGCATTCACATAGACGTCAATGTAACAGCACAGACAGCAATGAATTCCTGTTTGACGAGGACAATGCCGAAAGAAAGTATCGTATCTACCAACACACGGCTAATGGCAAAACTGTGTGCCTTGGAGTAACTTCAAACTGTAACGATAAAACCTTGTCTTTAGTCAGCACAAACGGTCAAGATAGGCGTTGTTACTTTGTTAAAAGACAATATCGTTAAGTGGAAATTATTTTGGGTGTTGAAGGGCAAAAGAACTACATTACCACGATCATTTAACAAGAGAACTCCAATAGTTCAATTGTTTCAGCAGCATTTTTTTTCTCTTTTTCTAATTTCCACTCATGAAAGTTTTCTTTTTGCTTGTTCAATTTTTCTGTAATTCTTCTTTGCTGCAAAGCGTAATAATTGCCATTCCCGCTTCGGTGAAATTAAGAAAAAAATTAAGCTCGGCTCAATCGTCATTTTTAAAGTTTAAAATGGAACAGTTTTACATGTTAAGTGGCAGTAGACTTAAAATCTTTATCCAATTTATTTTTGAAAGTGTTCCTAAACCAGAAGGTGCATCCCATTGCCGTCGACGTAAATTTAATTGGCAAGATTGAATTAAGCATGAAATATCAGTTTATTAGTCTAATTTCCAGAGGTGAATATAAGAATGGAAAATTTTGATTGGTCGAAAAGCTCTAGTTTATGACGTTATATTCACCTCGCTAGGAAGTGAATATAGCATTTCAGGGCTTGGTTACTCAGCCACGCCACCTTTGCCATCCATGCAAGTAAACATGGCAGCATTTGCTGAATGAAATTTTCGTTCATTCTGAAGAAATCACTCCAAATACGGAGTGTGGAATTATGGAAATTGTCTGCCAAGGCTTTTGGACCGAAAATATTTCCAAGAGATGATTCTGAAGGCATTAGAATTGATGGTAAACACGGTGGTTTTGGAGCGGTACTGCACCGATCCAAAGCGGCTCTGTGATTGGCCATCTCGCGAGAACAATGGAAGATTTTTTTAAAATAAGAATTGCCTTCCTATTTGTCGCTAGTAAAACCTCTCCTACTGTCGTTATGCTCATTTCTGTGGTACGAATACTTGCTGGTTTTTCCTACTCTGTTAGTGATAGTGAATGTATTGTTGTTACCGAGCGTACCGATTGTACCGACTGTACCGATTGTACCGATTGTACCGACTGTACCGATTGTACCGACTGTACCGACTGTACCGATTGTACCGACTGTACCGACTGTACCGATTGTACCGACTGTACCGATTGTACCGACTGTACCGATTGTACCGACTGTACCGACTGTACCGACTGTACCGATTGTACCGACTGTACCGACTGTACCGAATGTATCGACTGTACCGACTGTACCGATTGTACCGACTGTACCGACTGTACCGATTGTACCGACTGTACCGATTGTACCGACTGTACCGACTGTACCGACTGTACCGACTGTACCGACTGTACCGATTGTACCGATTGTACCGACTGTACCGAATGTACCGACTGTACCGATTGTACCGACTGTACCGACTGTACCGACTGTACCGATTGTACCGACTGTACCGACTGTACCGACTGTACCGACTGTACCGACTGTACCGAGCGTACCGACTGTACCGACTGTACCGACTGTACCGAGCGTACAGATCAAGGTATTCTTGTAATAGTTAGTGCATGGTAATGGAACGTTGAGTTTGTTCTCAGAGTCCATTAGGTTCTACACGGTTTCTCGTTTTTCAAATTTAGTGAAAAGATAGTCTGGAGCCAACCCATGTAGAAACCTGTAAAATAATGTGGTCCTTTGAATTTGCTGCTGGCGTGTTAGATTCGTCCATCCTAAATCACCGGAGTACGCGTCACAACCTCGTTCCCAGTATCTCTCACTTTTAGGGAGGCGCTGTTAACGTTTTTTAATTACGCCAGAAACTCATAAGGAGTTGAAACGTGTAACGCGCGTTCACAGCGTTCGAATATTCAGTTTTGCCAAGTACCATATTTGGCAACACAAAGAGTTTGTACGTGAATGATTTACACACGTAACGACACACGCAACAAAATTTTCGGTTTTACGATAACTCGCTTGAATTTCGACCAAAACGCCATAAATTACTCACATAAACTAAAGAAATTCATTACAGTATCAAGTAAAGTTCTCCAGACCGACTGAATGACGACGAAACAGAAGAATTTAACCAATTTTAACTTTATTCAACCCAAATTGTTCAAAAACAAGATTACGCCATTACGCACGAGCTAGCGCGCGCTGTGAATTTAGTCCAGATATTGCAATTTTGATTGGTTTAATTTTTTCTCGTGATTCTCCGCATAAGCGCGCGCACACAACATTATGCGATTTCCTTCAGGTTAAGCTCGGCAGGGAAATAAATTTTGTTTTTCTTCTAAACGAGCACGGTGATCCCCATTTTTTAATGCATTAATTTAATTGACATACGGTTTGACTACAATATATCGCGATTTAAAGAAACTGCTTTGAGATATTTTATTTTGCAATAAAGGCGGAGATAAAGTACCTAAAAAGATCTCATAGCATGGTAACAGTTTGAGTGCAGTTAACAAAACCTTATCGAAACGGTTTAGCACTCAAGCTGTTCCCGCGAGAGAAAAAAAGGATTTGAAGTTCTCCGTAATCCAGTTTGGATGGACTTCTAATATTCATTTATTCGATATTTTGAAACGGGTAGTGATTTGCGTGGTTTCCTCTTCGACCTCTTCTTGGTTGCAGCTATACCCAGCCCTCCTCGCGATGCCCCGATCGATCAGGCAGATAAGCACATGTTGCACAATATTATAAAGAGTTAACGCAGAAATGCTGATTTTTGACCAAAACGATTTGAGGGTCAAGAGACAAACAGCACATATTCAAATTGGTCAAGCTAATCGTTACTATTCGGAGTATTCGGCCATTATTCACTTTGTTTTCTCATACAGTCCGGCAACAACACGCGAGTTTCGTGTTCGTTCTCTCGTGCATTCTGAGAGTGCAGCGAATCGGCCAGCACTAACGTCTCCTCCATTAACAGCGCTATTAAAATGGGAAAGGTCAAATCTGTGATCTTACCTTCAATTTTGCCTTCAAACTTTCCTCCAGAGAAATAAGCACGCTTGCTTGATGGAAATCTTCACCTTTCGCCGGCAGTCGCTCTAGGTTTCCCGCCAAAAATTAGGTCACGTTGGGTCAAGCGTGACCGAAAACAATGTTTCACTGACACATTTCGGAAGCCGTATATACAGCATGTTTACATAGTATGTCAAGGCGAGGAGGTAAATAAATATACAGAATATATTAACCTTTCCTTCCGTGGAAACAACGATCGCATCGCATGAAGAACAGGGTTGCCTAGCATGTTATTATTGGAATCATATCTATCGAAGAGAGAAACTTTCAATTTATTAGAGAAAACATTAGACTGCCGGACACGGAGTATTTTGAAATTCGTGTCCGGCAAACATATTTGCAACAAAACAACAAACTCGGCGTACTTCGGCGACAATCGTAAATTTCTTAGAAAGAAATACAAGAATAGCATTACCTAGCATTATGTTGTTCGAATCTATCGAGTAGAAAACCAAACATATTAGACTGCCGGACACGGAGTATTTAGAAATTCGTGTCCGGAAGCTGGCGGCAAGCATATTTGTAACAAAACAACAAAATCGGCGTACTTCGGCGACAATCGTAAATTTCTTAGCAAGAAATACAAGAAAAGCATTGCCTAGCATTGCCTATCATGATGCTCTTCGAATCTATCGAGTAGAAAACCAAAACTACTCGACTGCCGGACACGAAGTATTTAGAAATTCCTGTCCGGAAGCTGGCGGCAAGCTTCTAAGTCACGGGTTCGATTTATACACTGAGGGCGCCGATAATAAACACAAAACCTCGCACTGCGGTGAAATTCGTGAAGTTTTCAGGTATGTTAACACGTAAATGATGGTATTAATTGAAATTTGAAAATATATTCGACTGCCGGACACGGAGTATTTTGGAAAACCTGTCCGGCTGCCGGACATATAGACACATGCGTTCGAGGTTCGAGTGGCAGGGTATTCTGCAGTTAAGTGGTAAGCTCAATGTTCTTGTTATTATGCATTTCACATTCATCGTCCTTTTATTACTTTACTTTAGGATTATTAAATCGGTTTCCAGCACTCAGTAAAGACATGTTAAAACGCATAAGAACGTTAAAAGTCTTAACAAAGGGTTCAACACTTACCGCAGCTTACCGCTATTAACACATGACTATAAATCCTTCGTCCGCTACTCCGTCTGAAACATTCGCTTTGTTCAGTGACGATTTAAGAAAAAATAACTTTAACAACACTGTGGAAGCGATATTTAAAAAAAAACTACGCACAACACGATGCTCACGTGTCCCACACGAACGACTTCTCGTCGACAAGCGCTCCAAACGAAAAGACAAGCCAAAGCTTGCATGTGATTGGTTCGGTACATTGCGGTACGGAAGTGATCGAGAGTAGCCAATCACAGAGCCGCTTTGGATCGGTGCAGTACTACTGTGGTTTTGTAGATCGCACGCGGCCATGAGAACTCAATCTGACCGATTGACCCAAAATTATTCAGTTCTCTTCAGACCAGAGCGGCTCGACTCATTTCAAGGGGATTTACGCAATTGTTCAGAAGTTGCCAACGACTAATCAAAGGCACTAGATATCTGTCTTTTCCTTAGTGTTGGTTTTGTTCCGTTTTATTGCATAAACTAAAGTGTAAATTCTGATTTACGATGAATTAAGCTTGTTCACACTGCTTATGCCAAGGAGCACTGGTGTTCGCTGTTTCCGTGTTTTAGTTCTTCATTTTGTAGTTCTTGATATTCTGTCATATTCACCTCTGAAAATTAAACGAAGACAATTATTCGCCTCAGGCTCAGTGAGTCTGGGCGAATATTCCCCTCGACTACGTCTCGGGGAATATTTTATATTCACCGAGATTCACTGAGCCTGAGGCGAATCATTGTTAAATAATTTATTCGAATGACCTTTCAAATTTGTTGACAGTTGAAATAAGGCTCAACATCAACCCCGCAGATATGGATCTAATGTATCCTAGCTATGTAAATGTTAGTTTACATTTAAAATATGTTAAAAATTCAAAAATATTAGTAGTCCTAACGTCGTGTTAAGTCAAATAAATTTACGTCAATTTTTGCAATTTTTAATAACTGTTTTATCCGGATCCCATTAAAGAATTCTACGTTACATGTCAATAACGGCTGCAAAGGTTTCACAATTTGCATCGTCACGAACGATGATCTGAGATGACTCAGGGTGCAGAGCTCTACTTTCTTCGTAATAGCTTATATTTCTGACTCGTGAACACACTTGCAAGTTATATTGCTCTTACAATTAACCTTGACGGAGTTCCGGCCAAAAGTTAAAAACTCGTATTTTTCTTGTTG
This sequence comes from Meandrina meandrites, assembly GCA_963693305.1. Taxonomy (NCBI): domain Eukaryota; kingdom Metazoa; phylum Cnidaria; class Anthozoa; order Scleractinia; family Meandrinidae; genus Meandrina; species Meandrina meandrites. Next base: position 30,899,685 of record OY855908.1, read on the forward strand.
TTAAGTGCGCTTTGCGTATTTACAGCTTGAGGTAAAATAAACGGCACGCGATGCATGCAGAAGCGATGACGTTTCACAAGGGGTCTTTGATAATTTTCAGGACATTTGTCAAAAAATTAGGGTATATAAAAGTAACTGACAACTTCTGTGCTGAATGATTGTTCAACAAAAATTGCGTTATCTTGGCGTGACATACGATATACGATATACGATGCAAGGTCAAACGCTGTCTAAAATTGTTTACACCTTTTGTTTTAAAGAATGGAGAGATTTCTGTTTACTAAATCTTATAGAACGCATCAAATATAATTTGTTTCTTTCGTTTATGCTTTAAATTAGTCCTTTCTAACGGCCCAGGAGTATTTTGCTTTGAGTTCTATGCGACGATTTCTTGTTGAGTTGACTTGATTTCTTTTCCCAGTATTCGGTTCATTCTACAGATCGGTTGATCACAACAGACAACAGACAACAACAGATCCTGTCCACTCGCACGGCGAGATTAATCGATCACGTCATCGTCATCGCTTAAAAAAAGGTTTAAGATGGCTCACCTTTTCAACAGATGTTTCAAAACTGCTAATAATCGGTTGCTTCGTCTGCAGTCACGACAGACATCACTTCTTAACTTTATGCCAAATTTATTCGATAACTGATAAAGTGCAACACTCACTGCAGACTCGAAGTCTCAATTTAACAGCTACAAATGAAATAAGGTTTGCCGATCGGTGATGATACAAGCTGCAAAAAAATATCTTCCTTTGCCAAAAAACAAGATGGCGGATCTCAAAAAGAATACAAACAATGCACCTAGTTCCCATTGCTCTTCGGTTCAATTCAGGGAGTAATCGTAACACCGTAACACCAAAAATTCCATAAATTCCATCGCTTTTCCGCTCTACAGCATTAACCGATGACGTCATAAAATGACGTCATCGCTTAAAAAATAAAATAAATAAATAAATCACTTTATTTAAGTGTCAGGGTATTTAGCACTGCTGTACTAATTGTGGACACTGTAAATAAGCAAACAAATATTACAAATAGAATTCACTTGGTGTTTCAACATTCTAACAATTTACATTGGTTTACATTGGTGCGATATTACCCTTGAATTCCTTTTGCATAGTAGACTCTCGACTGCCGGATAACACTCAAACACTCACAAGTGTAATTGTAAACAATTGCACTTATCCCTCGTGCAGGCATGACAAGAAATGTAATACTCAAGAACCGCCTCATTTTAAATCAACTGAAAATAATCTAATGCCAGTTTTTATGCTGTCCTGAAACACCAACTGAATGCAATGCTAGAAAGACATACTCTCAGCTGTGATTGGTTCGAAGTAGTTTACCAAGACCTGTGGCAGTTGTTCTCGAGCTAATTAACACTGATTATAATAAAGCTCTGTTCGATCGGTTGCATGCGTGTATTGGACATTGTTTTTGCAAAGCAAAGTTCACGTCAGCATGATTACGTCAGTCCTTATATCGATGATGATTAGATTAGAAATAAAAACATTGTGTCAAAACAGCCACAGGATGCAGACTCATTGTGAAAACATTTGTAAGAGCTATAAATCATCTGTGCGAATGAGGAGCTGACGTTGATTCGTTTAATCTGATGGAAACAACATTATTTAGGCTGCTGTTTTCCGACAAAAGAACCGAATGTAAGTTTAACCAAAACGAGTAACAGGAGATTTTGAGAGCGTATAAAGTAATTAATATCGTTCCCGTTCCCGTTTTTCCCGAATTACAACTCGCCGACTTTTCCTTCGTTACATTACCAACTGAGTTTGTATATGACCTTCACGTTGCAGTAACTATCAGTTCAAAGGTAACCAGTTTTAGAGTCAGTATTTTGAAAATGAATCACAAAGAAAAACATTTTGTGCACTATGGTAAAGTTGTGCCGTCGTATGACCGTTTGCTTGTCTGTTTGTTCGTCTTTGTTTGCTTGTTGTTTAATTGACTATCTATTGTTTGCTTGCTGCTTGTATGTTAGATTTCTCTTAGTTGTATGTTTGTTGTTTGTAGCACGCTGTAACGGAGAATAAGTTAGTTAAGTCTTTCCTTAATGACTTAGTGAATTACATCCTATGATTTGATTAATTACTTGTACAAATCAGTCATTCATATACGAATCCCTCTTGCTGTTGTATTAGATCGCTAAGTCATCTGACAGACCTTTCTTGAGATTTGCCCAAACGAAAAGAACAATAAAGAAACATTTTATTTAAAAACTAGTTTCAAGTAAATACAGGTTGTGAAAGGCCCATTGTTTATATAGTCAATAAAAACGAAATGTAGAACCGAGTACCTGTTCCGAGTATCTAGATCTGTTCCGTAAGTTAATGGTCTTACCAGGGTTTATCTAAAAGTGATCATCTCGCGTTTGTCCTTGCTCCCTAGTGCACTTGCCGCATAAAATTCTGGAAGATTCTTCGGAAGCGTTGTCCAAACATTTTTGTTTGCATGGCATTAAAAGCCATAAGCGCTTTGTTTGATTCAAACTGGGGAGATATTGGCCTCGTTGTCCTCTTACGTGGGAAACAGACGTAATCCACCCACATATAAAAATCATAATACTTGTCTCTTGTGGGCATAAACAGGAAATTTAACAACCAAATTAATACTGTCTCAAGTTAAAGGAAATAGAGTACCAAATCATTTTAACAGAAACTGTTCTAGCAAACAAAAGGCCTTCCTGAATGGGGTTTCTTCATACTGCACTAAGGGGCGTGAGAAAGCATTGCTCCAGGGCTAGCTATTGTTCCTATCTAATTTAATTGCCCGTTGCCGGCGGAATTGGGACATGACTAAACTGTTTATTATCGACAAACGGGCAGGTGTTATAAATTTCATCTTAAAACAACCGAACTGATCTTAAAAGTATTGTGTCAAACTCTCTTTTGTTATTCCGAAAAGTTGAGTGACTTCATCATTCGCATGTTTTGCTCTGAAATACACTCTGTAAGTATTAAAATCGGACACAGCAATTTCTTTTCATCGACATTTAGACGCCATTAATCATCCGTAGGTAAAACTACAGGCACTTTGTTAAACGGAAATTTCGAATGTTTTGTTTTTTTGTATTATTTTAACACAACTCGATGGAAACACACGAAAAGCCGTTTTTTATTAAAAAGACAACTGGTAATCCCATTTTAGTAAGAGCGACAACATTAGGCCATAAAGCCTTAAAAGGAGATTGAATATCTTTCCCTTCTAAAATACGTAGAACTCAGTTTTTGTAAAACTGAATTTCAAAATGCATACCGAAATTAATTTCAGTAACGTTTGAAGATTGTACAGCTATTATAAGAAGATTTAAATGGTTTTATCTGCTTCGTTCGTTTCTATTCTATTCTATTCTGAAGTAGATGTAATCAGTGGTGAACTGACAGTATCTTGTGTGTTTCGTCCTATTTATTTGTATTTTTTATCTCCATTGATTGTGAACACTGGACTATTCAACAAGCTTTGGCATCTGTAATTGTTGGAAAATCACTAAACGCTCGATGATTTTCTCCCCGTTGTCAGGTAGTTAAAAATGTTAATAATCGTCAGCATATTCGATGTCAGTCACATGGGTGAGGTAGTTCCGCGTACCATGCAGATATGGCTGTATTGCGTCAGCACAAATTAACTTGCTAGAGGCATGGTACAGTTCATCTATATAATAAGCAGCTAGCCCTGCAACTTTCTTGACAATTAATCTTGTTTCCAATTGAGAAGACAGTGGACAAAATGCATTTGTCAATTGTTTTACAAGTACGTAAACTAGTTAATCTAGGTATCTTTAGCTACTTAAACTGACTTTAAAGTTGCAATTACACATATTTAATTTTTGAAACAGTTTTTTTTTCTACTTTTTTACCCTTAGGTTATAATTGCGTATTTGCTGGCTTGTGTGGAAGTCGGATCAAGTTGGCGTTATTCACCTCCAATGCTCTGGAGCCTCCGCGCACAATTCAGACACAACAAACCCTGCATCGGAGGCAGTCTCATGAGGATTAACACTGACCAATGTAAAGTTTCTTCAGCTGGGAGGCGGCAGTGTAAAGTTAAATGCAATGGCTCATCTACCAGAGACCCTAAAACCAGTAAGTAAAGAAAAAGATTTTTGTCCGTGCGAGATAGGAGTGTACATGCATATGATCCAAAATACTTATCCTCATTGAAAAGAACTGAACAGAAGTTCAGCGTAAAGGCGCGCGGAAAATAACAAAAGAACTAGAGATGGAATGACAGAAGCTGATATACATCACATGCAACGATTTTTCGAACTCTTGTAAGATATCCATGTAGACTTCACAATAATTGTCGTATCTTACATGTATACCTTATTGTAACAACATAACTGAAACGTTGCAAATTAAAAGTGATAATATTACTGAAAAAGGAAAAATTGGGGTTTCGTAACATGTTTTTACCCACACAAATAATCCTCCAATCAAATACCTGCATTAAGGTCACGTATCTACCTATGACTTTGCGATGTAGGTGGGCAACATATTAGCCGGCATCGTACATAAACTGCTGACAATTGAAATATTCGCATACGTTCTCTTACGCGCATTGCTGACGTAGTTTTTAGGAGAGTACCGAGTACTTATGTTGAGTACTTGTAAATATACCAGAGCAGTGTGTTGTTGTATCACAAAACCTTCAAAAAATATCTTACGTCTGTGACTGAGCTATACTGGCATCATCAGCAAATTCACACTGGGCGGAACAAAGCAGATTATTATCACACGATGGTCCCAGGATAAACCCATCGATACCTTACGACATGTGAAAGATGGTTCTTATATTCATTCCTCTGTTGCCTTTGATTGATTTAAAGTTTATTTGTTCGATATAATATAAAACACCTATAATATATATCCGCAAACAATATGACAAAGCTTTGAAGTCGCGACTTTCATATTGGACTCGACTTCAGGCAACTTGCAATATTGAAGTGTCCACTTAAATATTTTGCCATATCGGGCTTGAATGAATTAGTAAGTGTATAATATTCGACGGAAATGTTACAAAGAAACATCGAACGGAAGTACCGCAGTCAGGAACACTTTTCCGATGTTTGGTAAATTTTCTCGTACGGTCCTCCATGAAAATTTTTCACATTATTTTTTTTTTCCTAACAAACGATTTGGGCGTTTTTGGACTTCGAAAACGTTTTTGATATTTTTCCCCGAGATGTCTGTCGTTGGCCAAACGTATATTGAGTGGGAACATTTTAAAGCCGATTGATTAAGTGATTTCTAACATGACTCGAAGAAACTTTTTTTTAATTGAATTATAATGATTCGTGCATAAATATGCATAACTTCTGATGTGTTTGCACACTAGACAAAATAATTCCTTGAACTGTGAAAAAATGCCTAATGAATGTATCTTGTTTACAGGATTTTCGTTTGTTACAATCAGAGGAATAACGTGCATTCAATTCACTGACGGCGGAGACGGTACCAACTATGCACTGAAGGTTATCAACGGGTTGAATGTCATTTTTGAGGTGAGAGTTAAATAAGAAACAATCTAAAATCGACCATAATGTGCAGTCAGCAGAAGGTCATCGTGCAAATCCACTCAATTTAAAATTGAAAGACAATTAAAAACACTTGAAAAAGTAGTCATTATTTTGATATTAGTCAAGTTCAACTTTGCCTAATAACGAAACCTCTTGCTTTCTATTTTTATTAAATTAATATTGTTGCTTGCTTCCTTTCCTTTCACAGGAGCAGAGGTGCGACAGAACAACTGACGACAGTTTCCTATTTGAAGAAGAGAGAGTTGGGAAACTTTATCAATATAAACACAGAGATATGAACGGGACAATGCATTTGGGTGTACCCGAAAACTGTGATGAAAACTTGTCCCTAATAAGGACAACTAAACTAGATAGGCGTTGTTCGTTTAAAAAACTGAAGAAAAGGACTTCCAAGAATGGTTAAGCAAATTGTTAGTTTTTGTTAAACAAACCCTTCAAACACTTTATTCAGTGATACTGACTTTATTGGTATCTACCTAATTGTACCTGCAGAAATGACTTACAGTTCCACTGGCATTTTGTTTGCTAACGTCATTGACTCATATTATAAACTTTCTCGTCTATGCTTTTGATTTTCCACATGGAGGCAAAACATTACTATTTGTATTACAGCCTTTTGAATTAAAAAAGTTAGGAATGTAGATTTCTTTGTTTACAATTTGCTTTAATACCAAACATGACTATTGTACCTGTGATATTAATGCCGTCAATTTCATCCTTTGGAAACACACGTCTTTATATTGATCAACCACGAAATTGATTTCGCGATTCTTTTTGGTTCCCTTTCTGTGAGCCATTGGCGCGTCTTTTTCGTTGTCTCTCCTTAAATATTCTTTCTCACAGACGGTGGTTCTCGGAAAAATAACAAAGATCAAGCAGTTGATTTCTTCTGGAAAGAAACTTTACTAGTCTTGGTTAAATCAGTCAAGACAGGTTTTATTTTTCGTACATGTTAACGTTCCCAAGGACATACACTTAAGAGAAAAGTGGCTCTTTTGAGGTGGACAGAATTCGAGTATTTTGCTCCTGGTTCTATTTTCTATGTATAAATTACAAGTTAATTGGAATCAGTGGCAATGAATCAGTCATGTCACGCATAAATATGAAACTTGCTAGCTAAGTGAGCCCAATCAGACAACGAAGAAAAAGCTACAGGAGCAGACAACACGGTAAACTGTTCTTTGAACAACGTGCAAACGACTGCATTGTGAACAAGAAGCTTACGGAAGCTTAAGAGCGGGTGGCTATTGTACAAGTAGGTTTTGTGGGTACGCGCGCATGCAGAATAGGCACTTTCTTGAGTTGTGTTCGCACTTGGTAACCATGGTGTCTGATTACGATTCTCGCTGAGCAGTAGTGTGAAGATATAATTATTGAATGGCAACAAAAGAATTCATTTCACACTTAATAGAAAACATATTCGGAAAATTTAAGAAGCTTAAAACCGATCTTACAGTTTGGCTCTTATTTTGCTTGAAAATTGACGAACATTAGCCGAATTTGGAAAGTAGTCGCGCGTGTGGTTTGAGCGAAGAAATAGTAGTTCGGAAAATGCATAGGTCGACACAAAACGTGAATGACGTAATGGTCTTCATTTAAAAATAGTTTGCACGTCAAAACAAGTCAACAAGTCCCTATTTCACAATAAATATTCAGTACTTGCTCATATGTATTTCAAACTAAACAGGGAGAGAGGATATTCGTTAAAATTAAAACTGGTCATGATTTAATAGCTACTGGCAAGTAAACATCAAAATTTGCACTCCGTATTTTTTAAAGTACTTACGATCTCACGCATAACGGATCAACGCAAAAAAATACCTTTCTGGGACCCACGCAGTTCTCTCAAACTATGGCCACAAATTACATTTTCCTCTTACTAATATTTTTAGAAAAAAGCAGCAAATCTTTTCTTTTCACTCGCAGCTTTACAAAGTAATCCACTCGCCATTTCTTCTCACCACCCTAGCCCCCAACACCCTCGTTCCGGTATCGACCGAGCGGAGGTCTCGGGAGCGTAACATAGAAGTCAACCAACAAAACAAAGGGTAAAGCAACAAGTGGTCGCCCCCAGGCCGCCCGCTTAATTAGGCGAATCGCATTGTAATACAATGTACGGCGCCTCGTCGGCGTCCATAGCCGAGGGAAGTAAGGAAGCTGTCAGTTAACGAATATGGGTCGACGACTAAACTGATCGTGTGTAAAATGATTTTTCATAAACAATATTGGGAAAACAAAACTGTCGACAACTTACCACTTCCCTTTAAGAAATCTGTGGCCGGAGCTTATCCCGGTTTCCATAGCATGAAGCGACTAAGAATATTTCTACACTCTCCTGGATAAGATGCTGGTCCATCGCAGGGTTACCCCCAGCAATAAATCTGCCGGTAGCCATTTTTTTTTTCTCTGGATTGAAAGAGGCACTGTGAGAGTAAAGTGTCTAACCCAAGAACACAACGCAGTGGCCCCAACAAGGCTCAAACTCGAATCATTCGATCCGGATTCCAGCGCATTAACCATTAGGCCACCTTAACTCTCACTCTCAGCATTTCCTTTCCAAAGGAAAACTTAATTTGTTGTTGATGGCTTAGTTCTTGGTTTTCACGTGACGTCATCAAAATTCCAAAATCCAGAATCGCAAGACCCCTGATTTTTTATCCTTCACTGACCATTAGACGTCCTTAGTTTATATCTTGTTGAAGAAAGGTTTTTTTTAGCTCGATAGCATCCGCGGTCTTTAAGATAGAGCATCTTGAATTTCGGCGTTTCACGCCACAAAACGTCAAGATGGCCGCCAGAAGGTTATAACGTATGCTTAGAAAAAATGCCTCCTCCTGTGATTTTTAACAATCTGAACGGTTGAGGTTTTGCGGGAGGTTAATGTGAATGTCTCCCTTTGCTGACCGCTTTTTATAGCAGAAGTGAATCCCAGATGTTTTGATTTCCGGCCGCCATGTTGGTGCCCCTCTGCATGGGCACCATCATGTCGTTTCCATACAGTGCTCTGTAAATTTGTGTGGAACATTTTAACAGATACCTCGAGTACGGAATACCGTACAAACCCGAGACTTGGACAAGCAGAATATCTAGTAATTATCTATAACCTGTAATATTCTTGATTTTTTTTACTCAATAGTTTTGGATTTACTTTTTTGCGGCGTGACAGTGAAAACCTGCAATATTGTCGACAACTCAATTTTCACCATCTGTTAGCATCCCCGAAATTAGCTCAAGATCTCATGAGTAATCGTCAACATCGTTGTTATTTTGACACACACCTTCAGTCTCGTTGTCAGTGAATTCAAGCTGCAGACGTTTTACATTCTTTTACCCAAAGTGTTCAAAGGCTAACATTTTTTTATCACGGAGTCATACATGCACAGTTATGATAGTTACTAAGGTATCCAAAGGAATTATTTGTTGTAAATGATAAAATAGTGTTCTTCTCGTCTGTAGGCGCCCTTAAATTAACTAGATGTTCCAAATGTTTATCCGCTTATGTATCCACTTTTCTCTGTCTCATATATGTGCAATGGAATTTACTTCGAGTCTTTTTAAATTCATGATTCTTTAAAAAGAGTCAATGATCTATGACTAAGCTATCTGGTTCACCTTGGCGAGATATTGGCGCCGTTTTGAGACGGACTGAAACCACCCACATTTAAGCAGTCATGAAGGTAATTTCTTGTATAGGCAAAACACACGAAACAAAATGATCGGAAATCATCTTTTATAGCATAATAAAAAAAATAGTGACAATGGTTAACAATATTGCCCCATGTAGAAAAACTTAATCACGTTCAACGAATATTTTATTCTAACTCACCGTATTTGGATACTTTACATCCAATGTATTCTACTGACCTTTAAGCTCAGTAGTTTTTAGCACAGAACACGGTTTTGCAATATGTTTATAGAGGTGGTTACAAATTCCAAACAGACATGTGAGAAAGTTTAGCGACACTTTGTAAATTAAAATGGTATGATGTTAAATTTAAGTACCCATTGACGCCACTCACCTTTCCGTTGCTACGAGCGATAAACTTGACATTCCATTATCGACAAAAGACAAGTTGGGGTTTGGTATGAATTAGTCTAAATTACTATAAAAAGACCATGTAGAAGATTCGAATTAATATTTTTCCTACTCTGGTCACCCTTTTGGTATTCCAAAACGCTATCCGACTCATGGAGACGTGTAAACCGAACACTGTTACATTTTACGCCTAGCCATGGTTGATCGCTTTTTTGTACTTTTCAACTGTATAATAAACGGGACAAAACAAGAAAAACGCCGAACTAGCTAGAAATCCTGTCTTGATTGTTAATCAATCAATCCATCTTTTTGCCGCATTAAAGGGCCATTAAATTTAAATACTTGTTGACCCCACTCAGCTTCCCGTTGATACGTGCAATAATTCAACATTCCATTATCTACAAAAGACCATTTTGGGTGAATCAGTGTAAATTATCTTAAAAAAGATCATGTAGAAGATTCGAAAGAAATTTTTTTCCTACTTTCGTCCTTTTTTGGTATTCCGAAACATCTTATGCAGACGCGTGAACCGAATGCTGTCACATTTAACGCCTTAAGCCATGGTTGACCCTTGTAATTTTCGACTGTTCAATAAACGAGATGAAACAAGGAGAACGCTGAACTGACTGACAATTCCGTTTTGATTGTGAAACAATCAATCAATCTTTTTTTTTGCCTCAATAGAAGACTATTTTTAACAAAAATGTCTGATCTTTTTTACATAATTATGTCTTATGGAGCAGGCGCTCTCAACAACCCTTCTGGGTTTAACTAAGAAGCCCCTGTTATAATTGACAGCTAATTCCGGTAAAATCATTTTTCCAGGTTGTATGCTTTTTGCGAAGTTGAACTGTTTACACATTAATAGAAAAAAAAACAGTATATTTAGTTGTTGTTTTTTTTCCTGATACATTATACAGACAACTTTTGACCTTTTAATTTCGAAAGAAACACTTAAAAGCTAAACGATCTAATGACAGTTGAATTTATTTACAGCATTTCCAGTTTTTTCGATGTCAATTGTTTTGTGTGTGGTTTCTAAAGTTGTGGTTTTAATACGTCAGAAGAACGAATTCCAAATATGCATTGCAAATATTAGGTTAAGACACAGTGGTATAAATATAGACCTCAACAGATTTGAGACATTCATAGTGCCTAGTTGAGAACGTGAATGAAATGGATCTAACCCGTATTTTTCTAGTAAGTGATAGCAACCTATAACACTTTTTCATGTCTAATTTAACCCCATAAGCTTTTATCGTTATTATCAAAAGGGGCCCCCATTAATAACAGTTGTGCAACCTTTTTCTTCTATTTGGAGGTTAATACATTGCGCTAAATGTTTGTGTCTTTCTTAATTTACCCAATTTACCTTTAAGTTACACAACTAGCCTTCCGGAATGCCCTTTTTTCAGAAACGTAACCTGACTCTCTCTGGATAGAATCTATAAATGCATGTTACAAGACACAATTTTCGAAGAGAAATGTGCAATCGATTTTTAACTAACCATTTAAGTCAAACAGTACTGCAAAGGTTAAACATTGAGATAGCATGAACTCAATCAAATTTTTCTATCTTCGTAACACTGGGATGTAACATAAGTTTATTTGGTCTTTCAAAAACGCCCACTCAATTCAAGTTTTATGTCTTTATAACTATAGACGCTAGTCGGGTGCCTACTGGCACACATAGAAGTCGGATCAAGTTGGGAGCGGTCACCCACAATCTACAAGAGTCTTCGTTCACGATTTAGACAAATATCCTGTAGCGGAGGTAATGTTATTACGATTGACACAGACCAATGTAGAATTTCATCAGCTGGAAAGCGGCAGTGTAAAGCAAAGTGCAACGGGTCATCTACCAGAGTTCATAATGCGAGTAAGTGGTGGTAAAATGTATGCGTGTTCTATTTGATGATTTTGCAGTCATGAAATTAACATACACGATGATAAGGCCTTTATTGAGCTATGCCAGTGTTGTTTGGCATACTTGTTGTAGAAACGGTTTGCAAATAATTCTTCGCCTACTAAAGTCATGAAAAGAGAGCTGCCTTTTGTCCAGATATTTAACAAATCGGAATGGTTGCCATTCTACAACGAAGCTACGTTGCCCAGTGCCTTACCAATTACAAAAGCATGCGGAACGCTGGAGTCCCCAAGTATATCTGGTGGATTCCTTAACACTCAATGCTAATGTGTATTCCAAAAATACTAGACACCCGAAACGCAGTTTTTTTCCCTACTAGGGCTACTGAAGGTGGAAAGTCCTTCGCCGTTTCTGCTACACAGCTTTGGAACAGCCCTCCTTATGCTGTAAAAATAAGCCTAGTATAAAGCCTTGTATAATGAAAATTACTTTTCGATTATAAATAGTTTAGAGAGATCGCGGCTTGCCAAATTTCTTGAGGGTGTGTTATCTTGTAAAGCTCTAATTCTCCGAGTTTTGAACGTCGATTCCTCTGAATCTTATCAAAGATATTAGGGCATGATCAAATTACATCATGGTTGTAGTTTTACTGGCAGTTCGCTTATCAGATTAATCATCACCGTGTAGGATGAGATGTTGTTTTCCATTACACGCAAGCATGGAGTCATTTTTCTCTTATTCCCGGCCCTCGCTACGACCTCATCTTTCGAGAACCGAGGGAACAATTATTTTAGTCAAACGGGGATATCGTGGTATTCTCAGCGAGCTTCGGCCGCGGCTTCGCCATATCAGGCGAGTTGGAAGGGTTCATTTACGCTTGTATTTGAAACACCGCAATCCCGTCACTCATCAGGGAGCGGGGAAAGGTCAACATGCTCAACAGGGTACTTTTCAAAGCCGGAAAAGAACACCCTACTAAGGCGGGGAAGAATTTTTTTATAGATCTCTGCAGGGAAAACGGAAGCTCGCTAAAAGGAAGCGGTAGCTCCACCACATAACTAGAAATTATAGATGGACTGAATAAGTCAAGCAATGAAATACACATCCTCGTCAGTGAGGACAGGAACGTAGTTCAAAGACAAGTAAATAAAATAGCACAATTTGCTGAATGCTTTCTTGGATAAACAGTTTCAATGCCAATGAACCCTATGACGTCTGCGAAAATTTAACAACGTGTTCGAAACAGCTGCGTTCGAAAATTGCGTAGAACGCATTAGCAAGGAAAAGAACTGTGTTAGACGACAGGGCATTGAGAAGGAGAAGAAGAGAAGGAGAATCGGGCAAATGATAACATGATCACGATAGCCGACCATTTTGCTTGTTTACAAATGGGTTCATGATCAGTCATGATTACACTTCAGTCTGGTCTGATCTTAATGCGGCCGCTAAAAAAAATTAACCGAGTTACCATACTTTAACCGAGTTAGAAACTTTAAACCTATAGATAGAAATTTTTAACCTGGTTTCCAAAAAGTTAACCCAGTTAACTCTCTATTAGGCATACCGTTTAACTATACCTAATTTTACAGCTCTCGGCGAATAGGTTCATAACAAATTTGCAAAACTTCAAGAGGTGGTGAACCATATCATGTATAGGGGGTACACCATTTTGTGCTTTCAATGAGTAGATCTTTACAAGACCATTTTGGTGTGGAAATTTCATCAAAATCGGCCAGATGTGAACCAACAGTGACGTCATAAGCACATAAGTGCTCTCTCGTGGCGTAAGAGTTAAGCCTATAAATTTATATATAGAATTTTTATATACACTTAGGCTGTGTTCGATTGACCTTATTCCGGAAAAAGAATATATTATTCCAGAATAGCCATTCCGTCCTTCCGCCAATGAAACGATTTTTCCGTTTTTTGGAATAATGCGCACGATATAACACGAAGACAGTAATCAATTCACAGGATTGGTTTTTTTTTCTTTTTTATTGACGTTTTGAACCATCACAACATTGTAAATTACAATCATGGAAAACAGTGTTAGGTTAATGTTTAGATTAGGATTTACAACATAATATCTATTTATTAATTAGTATTTATTAGTTTATTAGTAGCTTATTAGTATTAACTTGAATTATAACTTATAGTATCACCTGATGATTTTACCGTCTATAAATAAATGTATAAATAAAATAAACAAATAAAATGAATAAATGTCTTCGTACAAGGAAATGACGAGAAGCGTCTCGTCACAACTTCAGAGTTCTCTTTTCTGAGAAAAAACTCGTTTTCTTCGTATGCTAGCCATTTTGTTGTTGTTTTGTAAAAGGCCGCTTGGCGAGGACGAAGTGGCATAATTATTCTGGATTATTCCGAATATTCTGCTCTCCAGAGCAAAATGCTTGGAATACATTCCGTTTATTACGGAATCGGAAGAGCGACTCAATCGAACGGTCAATCAGAGTCATTCCGTTTTTTCCTGTTCCGGAAGAAGGTCAATAGCAAAGCAAGCGAGGCCTAAAGATAGAATGCAAGTGATAATACCCCCCACAAGGCTCAGACAACATCAGCGTCTTCTGAGAGAAATAGAGGGAATCTAGGAGAAGTTCTGGCTTCAAAAAAGTGTTTAAGGAACACCGGATGTTTAAGATAATGTTTTAGAAAAATCGTCCGCCATTCTGGTTTGTTTGACTGAGTCTTGTCTGAGTCATGACGTCACTCGCGCGCTTCGCTATTGAAGGTCAATATTTCAGGACCATAAGTTTTTAAGTGTTTTTCACTTTACGTGCTACCCTCTTTAAATAAAGACTTAACTTTCACTACAGTAAACACCCGCATATAAGAACACATGGATTAAGAACATCAGGCTGAAATTTGGCAAATAAAGCACCACTTTTATAAGAACAATATCAGCCTGGAAAAAAAATAATGTTCTTATAAAATGGGAAGGGTGTCAAAATTACACAAATTACCATAAACACACCTGCTGACCAATGGTATTAGCTAAGTTTTGGGCACCTTTGTTCTCTTCAGAATATCTAATATCATGAATTACATTTTTTGCCTTTACAATACTATCAACTACTGTATTGATAGAGAACTGAATTTAAAAAAATTTAAGAACATTTAAGAACATCCTGAGGCTGATTTTTCACTAAGCATCCGATAAATAAGAACACAATCAGTCTGACCTCTGAAATTGTGTGTTCTTATATGCGGGTGTTTACTGTATCACAAATGCATTGGAATAACGATCTATGACGTTGTCAAAAATATTCACAGAAATATGGAAGTTGTCTGCAGAACCAAAGAAAAACAACATTAGCTAAACTAGCTACACTTACAATAGAGAATCTACACGAACTACGTGAAACTAAATTCAAACTTGTGTGTCTGATTTCCATGCATTTTTTGGTCATTTCTTTTCCCTTTACCACCTGCCACCTGTCGTGAGAGGTCGGTCTCTGCCCCTTGCCATTAGCAGATCCAGACCTGAACTTAAGGAGGGGGGGAAGGGGGGGGGGCTTTGTGTGTGTGTACAGGCAAAACAAATAATTTGGAACAGCGGGAGTCATTAACAAACCCGCTACATAAGCAAGGGGCAGAACTAACTGCAGTATCAACATAAACTACACGTCGAACTAAAAAAATCACGAACTACATGCACCAGCAAAACGAATCACATGAGTTCCAAGAAGTGCAGCAATGCAGTCGTGAAATATTTGAAGTATAGAAGTCACAGAAATAAAAATATATATATATTGACAGTGGCTCATTGACGCATAACTACGTACATGAAAAAAAAAACTCGAGCACAAACGGCATTAACATTGGGAGCTTCAGCGACTACACCAATTACATCAGCTTAAAATACATGAAGGTCGTGAACTTTGAATTCGCAAACTGCATAATATACAGCTCACTACGATATCGTTAAAGGGGCACTATCACGAGGGGTCTTCTAAGTTTTTGTGTAAACTATCCTAGCATTATAAATGTGCCCTCACTGATCAACAAAATAACCTTTAAACGACAAAAGAGCATAAATTCACTCTCTAAGATGTGAGCAGACCTTAGTCAACGATTTTTTAGTTATGTTTTTTCCAAATAACACTGTCAAACTTGAAAACGTTGGCAAGATGTTTTCAAGTTTTGGACCACTTCTTCCCCACCTATCCGTAGCCACACCAGGTTTAAACAACTTTTGTGGCCAGTACAGTGCGTTTCAGCAAGGTTAGGCAACTATTAGTGGATTTCCAATTTATTGCAACACCTTCATTGGATTTTTTAGTAGCACTTAATCTTGGTGAGACTGCCTCTTTAGCTACTGTGAGACGTCTACGTAATGAGCAACTTTTTGCGCATCATTTTATTTCATTTACATTTTATTTTTCAAAGGATTCATTATTGAGGATGAGGAAAGCGGAGGAAGAAAGTGCATTCAATACACTGATGAACAAGATGGTACCAAATACGCCCTCAAGGTCATCAAAGGAACGAGTATTACTTTTGAGGTGAGATAAACCTGCCCAAGTCGGGACATAATGTTTTTGTTGTGTTGTTTCGATTTTTTTTAGGTGAAAATTTTCATTAAGTGGTTATAATAATACTGTAGTAGTAATGATAGCAATAATAACAATAATAGTAATAATAATGGTAATTTGCAGTGGCCGGTTTCCACAGAAGGCCTCTTCATCCACTGTTCCCTAATTGGAACTTATACGTGCTGGTTTTTGTGGAGGACGAAAACCGGACAACCCGGACAAAAACCTTCGGAGCAGGGACAAGAACCAACAACAAACTCCGGACGCCAAATTCGGGAATCGAACCCGAGCCACATTGGTGGAAGGCGAGCGGTCTCACCACTGCGCCATCCTCGCTCCCTGTGAAATAATGAAATAAAGTGATGGATGAAATGTGAAAAAAAATCAGTACACTAACAATTAAACACACAGCATCATTTTGCCAAGGCTAGCCTAGGAATGCAAGCGGTGGCAATTAGGCATTTTGAGCTTTTAGTGCTGCTCATGCAGTTGTTCACCAACTACAATATTGCCCGATAAGATAAAACCACGAGATTATGGGCACCTCTATAATGCCATTTATGTAGAGGCTGGCGAATATAATGAACCTTATCTTGATTACCATGTGACTGTTCTGAAAGCTGGAATACGGTATGTGGTATGTGAATTCCGTGGTTTTGTCCTTCTTGTACAAAGAGAGCGCGGGTGGGCATATTTTCCTTTTCATTACTTCGTCAGCTTCGAGGAGTAGAGAATTTGTTACGTCTTCCGGTAAACCGGCGGCTAGGAAATAAAAGTTCACGCAGGCATCTACGTAAAGGTAAATTTCACACTAGTCGTTTATTGACTGGATGGTATCTTTAATTTCATTTACAGGAACAGGCACGATGCGACAGCTCAAACGGCAATGGCTTCTTGTTTGAGGAAGAAAAAAATGGAAAGCTATTTAAATATAAATACACGGCAGATGGTAAAGCTATGTGCTTGGGAGTTACTAGCGACTGTGATGTCAGCTTATCTTTAATCATTGACACAAACAATCAAGATAGACGTTGTACATTTAAAATCAAGGGAAGACGAAGTCGCAGGCACTAGTTTTGAAATACAAACTTGCGTTCAGACTTCCGTTGGGTAGTCAAACGTAATTAAACGTTCATCAAAAAGGGCGTACTGACGTTGCTATATAGAGCTAGTTTTAGAGCTAAAGCTTTGTAATTTATAATCTGTATCTTTTTTAATATCCAAGCATTCTTCGTTAGACATTCATTGTAGTTGTAAACGGAATCAATAATAGTTACTTCCATCACTATAATAGATATCCCCGAGTTAACTTTCGTTATTGTGTTATTTTCATTCATAATTGCCCGTGTATATTTAATTAAAGACCAATGGCGCCTGCGAATTTTATTACTTTTGCTATTGACTCGTCCTTCACGAACGATGATAGATATCCCCGAGTTAACTTTCGTTATTTGCAAGCCGTAAATAAAGTCTTTTTACATTCATAGTTGTCCGTGTATATTTAATTAGTGACCAATGGCGCCTGCGAGTTTTATTACTTTTGCAATTGACTCGTCCTTCACGAACGATGATAGATATCCCGAGTTAACTTTCGTTATTTGCAAGCCGTAAAATAAAGTCTTTTTCCATTCACAGTTGTCCGTGTATATTTAATTAGTGACCAATGGCGCCTGCGACTTTTATTATATTACTTTTGCAATTGACTCGACGTAGTAGTTCAACATCTACTAAAAGTTAAAACTCTTGTTTTTCTGTCGTTAATTTTGACGTGAAAGAATATTCGAGCAGCATTCGTCAGCATTTAAACCAAGTTTAATTTGCTCAACTGTGTTTGGCGGGATATTGGCCCTGTACTAGTTCTTTTTGCGTGATAAAGAGACTTAAACACCCACATGTATGGCTTGCAGTATTGCTTGTCTGGTCAAATACCGTCTCATACTCAACAGAATGAATTCAAAATCCAAACTATTTTTCATACTGTCATTAAAAACGAATAACACAATATAGAGCGTTTTCATATGACTTTACGGCAGTTACATTTGTGTTCCAAAACAAAAAAACAACCTCTATATTGATGTACCAAGCCATTCCTCCGCGAAATAAGCTCTATTATATGCAAAAATCGTATTTTTAGTCATATAGCCTCCGGACATATTAGTGAAAACGCTCTAAAAGGATGCATGTTTACATTTCACGCAGAGACAAGTGTGTAAAAACATTGCTACATTGAGCAACTGACAAAATTCTCGCGCGTTAGTGGCTAATGTTCAAGCCCCTGTTGAATCGGTATTTTAATTTGTTATTGTAAAAACTAGTTGACGTCAACATTGAATTCGTCTCTTATCACACCAATAACAAAATATATTGCCTAAAGACAAGCACTTCTATTTTGACAACACTAAGAGTTATTCATCATCCATAGAGATGACATAGATTTGTGAAATGGAACAAAATTAGTTTGGCTACTGATTTTTCAAAGTTAACGTTTTAAGGTAATCAAGTATCAAGAGAATTAGAGAGTCAATAATCTAATTATCTCAACAGAGATCTTTCTTGAAGTACCAAATCTTCAGGTTTAAAATCGGTGTCGACTTTTCCTTCGTTGCTTTAGAGGTTAGGTTGTATTTGTCCTTCGCGCTTCGGTGAAATTCGGAAAAAATTACCCTCGATTAAACTGCTGATTAGATTCATTTATTATTCGAAACGTCTTAGAATCAGAAAAAAACATTCATTTTCAGTCGATGTATATTGAACGTATATTGAACGAAGCTTAACGTATTCGCATATGCTTTCAAATGTTTTGACTGAGCTAATTTTGTACAGTAATGGTGTACTGCGTATTTCAAAGACCTGTTATACGGTTCACGTCTATCTATGAAAAACAATTTACAAGGCACGAGACATAACATAAAATGAAAGGTGTTTCTCAGTTAACTACAAAGTTTTATTGATTTCAAATGTAAATTATATAATTTTATGAGTTGCATTTAAAGTTTTATTTTTTACAACAAATTGAAGATTGTATTACTGTAGCTTGAAGCATATATCAGAGAAAATGTTTCTTGTGTCTTATTTTGCTTCTTTTGATGTTATGATTGCTATTGGAAGGACTGTTTTTAACTGGAGCTTGGACATGTCTTTGAGCTGGTGTTCCTGTCTGAGGATGTCCCTGAACATTTAATTTCCCTTGCTGAGCGTGACTTTGCACATTTGCCTTTGCCTGTGCGGGTCCCTGCACTGGCGGCTGGCCTTGCTTTTGAGCAACTTTTATCGGCATGATTTTTGGTTTGTCGGCCATTTGCACATTTTTGGTTGGGATTTGTGACTTTTTACAACAATTATTTGTAGGACAAATTCCAACACATAGCTTGGAGCAAATCGCCGGGCACGTGACAGGAGGTCTCGTTGCCGGTATTCCGGGAGGTCCTGGTGGTCCCGGTGGTCCTGATGGTCCGGCTGGCCCTGCTGCCCCTGGGTCTCCCGGACTTCCCATTGCTCCCATGGCTCCCATAGCTCCCTGTGCTCCTTTGGGTCCTTGAAGACCGGAAGAAGAGTATTAATTGTTAGTGATTTTGCATTTAACCCAAATGATGATTGCGTGCGCCGTTTTCATTCAAGCGTTTCGTATAGACCACTTAAAATCATTTTTATTACAGAAATTTAAGCTTCAAAGCTTGTTGTTACCCTCACTGTGCTTCGTCCTACCGAAACAGAAGCAGAAGTAAGTGAGTTATATAAACCCTATTGTATCATTCTAACATGATCTTTCTTCTAAAGCGCTGACTTTTACTAATCGGTGTCCCGGGCGGAGTAGTAAGAGAATTTACTTTCTAGTGAAAATCAAAAATCGGAATCGTAAGTGAAGTCACAAGCTTGACTGAATCGAAGTTGGAAGAATCAGAACGGTTCCAATTTTTCCGATTCCGCTTGACTCCGTCTCTTATGATCCAGTGAAGACAAGATTGTCGGAGTCGCAAGCAGAAGCAGAAGATTAAACCAATCACAATGCTGGTTCTCATGCCCTCCGAGTGCTCCCTTTCTGCTTGCGATTCCGATCGGATCTAGTTTTCACCAAACCGTAACCGATGAAGTCACAAGCGGAATCGCAACTCTGCTTATGACTGCGACGGTTTCATTTTCACTAGATCGTAACACTCTGCGCTTCTGATTACGATCGCGATTACGACCGCTAGTGAAAACCAGACTAAAGACGACAGACAGCTAAACTCACCTGCTGCTCCTGGGCTACCTGGGCTACCTGCTGGAGGCCCCACAGGTGGGGGTCTCGTTGCTGGTATTCCAGGGGGACCCGGTGGACCGGGGGGTCCTGGAGGTCCGGCAGCCCCTTGATCACCTGGACTTCCCATTTCTCCCATAGCTCCCATAGATCCTTGGGGCCCCTTGGGTCCTTCAAGGCCTAGCAGTAAGTGTAAGGAAGAAAACGTTTTTAAACAATAAAACATGGAGTCAAAATGCTGCAAAGAGGAGGGAACGTTCTAAGGCAACTGCAACGGCAGTTTACCACCTTTATCAACTTCTAGACGATAATCGACTGAATTCCGAAACATATAGATATGTGCCTTAACACACCGGTTATGAACCTTGAACTTATATAACTTTGTAAGGGGTTTTGGGTGGGCTTAGAAACGAAAAAAATTTCCAGGATGGTTTGATAAGAAACGAACTGAGGGTAACTTTACATGCAGAATTATCAAGTGATCTTGATTTACTAATTGCTTGAATTTCTTGCAGACTGCGAAGATCATTTTTCCTCATTTCATATTGCTTGTGTCTAAGCTTAAAATAACGGAGACTGTGAGTTATTGACTACTTGTATATATGAAGTTGCGCAATTGTCTGTGAGGACGCTAGTTCAGTGAGAAAAATAAGGCTGCATGCCTAGGGTGACCTATTTCTGGAATGTCGCTAGCCATGATTACCAGTAAAATTTTTAAAATGCAGCGTTTTCCAATTTCTATGCATGCGTGATTCTCCTATTACTATATTTATGGGGCTCCGCTCTGCGGCCGTTAAAAAAGTAACATTTGTTTTTTATTCGAAGCGACAAAGCTCTTACCTACTGGACCTGGTGCACCAGCAGGGCCACCATAAGCTACCGGTGTAGATGCTGGGGGTCCTGGTGGACCCGGAGGACCCGGAGATCCTGCTGGCCCGGCTGCTCCCGGGTCACCTTGTTTGCCCATGGCTCCCATAGCTCCCATAGGTCCTTGCGAACCTTGAGGTCCTTCAAGACCTGTAGTAAGTGAATAAAGGTGAAAATTCTAGCTTATGATTGGATTGAAACGACCTCTAACTTATTTCTAATAGGGATCGAAAATCTGCGAGGCGCGTAATCTATTATCAGGCCCTACCTTTCCCATTGTAACAACAGCATTAAGAGAGTTTGATCTTTTCCGTACATGCAGAATTTTGTCGTTGTCATTGTCATTGTCACAACAGTTTCTACGTAGAGAGCATAATTACCCCACACTTGAAGATCCCCCGAACAAATTTTTGTTTCATATAATCTTCTGCTTCCAAAACTACGTTGACTCGACCCTAAACTGCCGTCTTTTCTTGCAACAATTTAATCGTACGAACAAAGATCTTACCTGCAGGGCCTGGTGAACCAGCCGGAGCCGCCGGTGCTGCGGCTGCGGTTGCTGGTATTCCAGGGGGTCCCGGTGGACCCGGTGTCCCTGGAGGTCCGGCTGCTCCTGGGTCTCCCGGACTTCCCACAGCTCCCATAGCACCCATAGTTCCTTGCGGACCTTGAGGTCCTGCAAAACCTAACAAAAGCATTTTTTTTAATTTAAAAACTAGTAAAACAAGTCATCAGTTACTTAAGAGGCGCCCTCGAGGCGAGGAGAGAAACCATATACCAACTAGCGACTCCTGGCGAAATTTTTGGTTACTTCAATATGACAATTTCAAGCCAACTTCAACGGGTCACCTTCTGAAATCAACATGACCAGTGACTAGACACTCTCAAATGTACTTTTGAACAGACACAGGACGTGAGCCACTGATCATATTACGACATCAACGTGCACCTTCCCCAAATAGCAATCTGCATTACAGTCTTACCATTTTCTAGAGTTTTTCAATTACGGAGACGGAAGGATTTGGGCAACATGGCCACTGCTATGATAATTTTCTAGTCGCAAAATTTCAGACTAGAAAACCTTTAAAAACCTGGGCCTGCCTTTCCCCAGCCACTTGACCGATGAGGTAGCTGTTTGTGATCTTTCCTTTTTCCAGAAATCGAAATACTGAAAGCTTATAGGATAAGCAACAGTGTTCTAGCAGAGGTGGCATTTCTTACCTGCTGGGCCCGGTGCTCCAGCTGGTGCTCCTGAAGCCGTGGCTGCAGTTGCTGGTATTCCAGGGGTACCGGGAAGACCCGAAGGTCCTACTGGTCCGGCTGCTCCCGGATCACCCTGTTTCCCCATGGCTCCCATAGCGCCAATAGGTCCTTGCGGACCTTGAGTTCCTTGAAGTCCTTATGCGAATTAGAAAAGCTATTATAAACTTCAAACGAAACTTCACTGTGTTTTGACGGCTTCTTGCATGATTAATATAGAAAGTTGCCATTACATAAATATTTTAATTAATAAAACCGTAATAAATATTCAAAATTAATATACCAAAGTGGATCCCCGATATAACGACTCCCGTTTTACTAAAGAATGCATTTTTCCAGTCTATTGATAATTCGCTATTTCGCTATGTGTTTCACTGTAATGCATATTTCAAGTTTAAAAAATATCGGTGATTCATGCACACAGTTGTAATATCCAAGTGTATTCTGTAAACGTACTGCACTCTTCAAATGTAACGAACTTAATATTTTGTCAATTATTTTGATCGTCGATTGAGACACGACGATTCTTTCTAAGTGTATATGACAGATTTTTTTATTTGCTTGATCGAATCTACGTGGGATGCTGATTTGAACATCGAAAAATAAAAATTCGAAACCGTTTTTTTCACTGCGTTTTAGCCGTCCGAAAGTGTGAAATTTCACTTCCTGTTGGGTCAAAAACCGCGCGAGGAAAGGACCTAGGACTAGATGAGCTGTGACGTCTAAGCCAGAACGTGTTCACAAGAAACAAAAAAACCGAACAAGGAATGGTGCTGCTGTTTTTTCTGGTTTTCTGGTAACACAATGTAGTAGTTCAGTTTTAGTAGTTTAGTTCAGTTTGTGAAAGTTCACGGGCTTGGACTGCTAAAACGTGGTGAAAACAAAGACTTTGAAATCCCAAGTGGATTAGATCAAGCAAATAAAAAAAAACTGTCATATACATTTTAAAGTCAGCTGCATTAACAAAAGCCCTTACCTACTGGGCCTGGTGCACCAGCGGGAGACCCATAAGCTGCCGGTGTAGATGCTGGGGGTCCCGGTGGACCCGTAGGACCCGGAGGTCCTGCTGGCCCGGCTGCTCCCGGGTCACCCTGTTTCCCCATAGCTCCCATAGGTCCTTGCGAACCTTGAGGTCCTTCAATTCCTTTAAAATGTGAATAACAGAAATTGGAAAGGTTATAAATGAAACTGCAAAGTTGGAAGATGTAGCCCTCTAGTTAAAATATTTGACGTTTGCATAAACTTAATTAATTTTAAATACTGCCACGCTTCTCACTATATACAGCTGTGGCCTTTAAGCACGGTATTGATATATCAAAGAATTCTAATGTCGCCCATTTAACAGTTTTATTTGACTCGATATTTTAAATACACTGATGGCATCCAAGTCCTTGATGCAGCTCAAGCATACCCACTGTCTTGTTTTGTTTTATTCCTGGATCGGAGTGGAAACAACAAGGTATTGCTTTTTGTTAATACCGATAATTCGACTGTGATCGTTATCCCGGTAAATATTTCACTGACGCTCTTAGAGGATGTGATACGAAGCAGAGCTTTTTAGTGACGTACCTGCAGGACCAGGTGCTCCAGCTTGGGAACCATAAGCGGGTGCTGCAGTAGCTGGTACTCCGGGAGGTCCTGGTGGGCCGGGTGGGCCCGGTTGTCCCGCAGCTCCTGGGTCTCCTTGACTTCCGGGTGCTCCCATAGTTCCAATGGGTCCGTCTGGTCCACTTGGCCCTGGGTGTCCTAAACTCAAGCCATAACAGAAACGAACGTTAGAAAAATAAATATACTAAATTAATGAAGCTCGACATGGCCGAGTGGTTAGAGCGACGGACTTGAAATCCGGAGGTTCCGGGTTCAAGTCCCGTTCTGACCACTATCTGAATTTGTTCTCGGTTGTCCCGAGTTCAAATCCTCGGTCATGCTTGTAAATAGCCAACTGGTCTGCCTCCTGCCAGTTGGGATTTTTAATCATGTTATGTTTCTTTAATATTTGTTTCATATACACGGCCCCACAAGCTTCTAGCTTTAAACACAAACCGTGTATAAATAAAGTTGCTTTACCTTTTTGACACTTAAAAAGAGAATGTATGTATCTTCTGTATTACGATTCTTTCACTTTTATGCTTACGAGTGAAACACCAGTTTTTCAACATTGCAATGACATTTCGGCAATAAGTCGGCTTCGTTGCCTAGGCATCAATCGCCAAATGTTTTGACAAATCACGAAACAAAACTATTTGCGACTGCAAACGTCAAGGCTCTTTGCTTTACCGGGACTCTGCCTAAAGCGAAAATCGGCGGTTTGATATCGCAATTTGTTTATATATGCAAAATAGCAGAAGCAAATGAAGCGAAAATTAGTTTCAAGAAAATTAAGGTTGACATTATTATAAAGTAAGCAGGGTCGAGTCTCTCTAGAGCATGAGAGTTTTTTGAGTTGGGCCATCACAGTAACTGTCATTTCTTAAGCATTTTTTGGCCTTTGACCTGGACCTTGTCAGTTTTGTTTTCGTCATTGTGGACTGCCTCGATTATTTTCTTGATTTTACTAATTAGTTCTGGTTGTAGATGAAGGAAATAAGAGACCAATTACCCCGTCTGCCGAAAAAAAAAATATGAGTCGAACCACACGATCTCGCGATGGTTTACCGTCATTAACTCACCATCTGGTCCTGGTATACCAACTCTTGAGGAGCAACAAGTGCTCGGGCATGTGCTAATACAGATTGTCTCACATATCTCAGGACATGATGGTATAGATGCAGTGCCTTGAACTCCGGGCGCCCCCGGTGGTCCAGGCGGTCCTGGTAATCCCGCGGCACCGGGGTCTCCTTGGCTGCCGGGTTCTCCCATGGCTCCCGGGGGCCCGTTATCTCCACTGGGTCCTTTCATTCCTGATGAATGCAAGAAAAAAGGATGCGTTGTAAACTTTACGTCAAATATATATTCCCTTGTTGATGATGAACATGATGATGAGATCAGGGTTGGAAAGTACCTCCAAATATGGACAGTTTGCCCATAAACCCCTCTTTAACTGTGCGATTAAAACGTTTCCACAGCCCAGCAACGCGAAAAAAATTCAAATATTCGCATCAAGGAACTCGATTTCATCCTCACGCATAGTGAGCGTTCGTTCCCTGTCTAAAATTATCCCCTAGCTCATTGGGGTTCGTTAAATTTTAGATGAGATTTGGGCTACATCAAGAAAAACTTTTCTAATAAAATAGCATTTGGGTCTTAGTCCTTTTATCAGAGAAAAAGTGCCAGACGCAACTTTGCTCCCGAGTTCTTTCTTAAGTTCGAACCCTAATAACAACGATGACCATGATAATGATGGCTATGACGATAATGATAACATAATGCAGAAATACAGGTCGAGTTTACCTGGTGGTCCTGGTAGAGCTGGTGGCCCGGCAGGTCCAGGAAGACCGGGGGGTCCCATATCTCCCGGTTCCCCTAAGCTGCCGGGTTGTCCAGGCATTCCTGAAGGTCCTGAACCACCTTTGAAGAAAATAAACGGACAATTATGCAAACTTAAAACCAAAACTGTATTTGGTAAATCGTAAATAGTCTAACATGTCTAAATACAAAGGATTTTATGATTGTTTTCGACTGTTCAGTCGGCAAACCGTAATATGCACGCCTTTAGAATAAATACAATTATATTGCACGGTGGAGGGAAACAAGAAATGGCACAATTTTCGCAGTCATCCTTCATTCCTTCATGACAAATATAGAACCCACAAAAATGGCCTCGCTCCCAAAGTGTGGTAAATTTAGTTGGTAGAACTTCGCGCTGGTCTCGCGAAGAACATGGATTCGATCTCGCCAAGCCCTAAATGTTTCCAGTTTTTTTTTTTTTCAAATTGCTTAAATTGGTGGACTCAAGGCGAGTACCGTGTCATTGCTCATGTACGCCTTTAGTTAGAACTATTGTTATACGTACCAGGAGGTCCCGCTAAGCTACCAGGAGGTCCAGGAAGTCCTGGCGGACCCTGCGGTCCAGGAGGTCCTGGTATTCCCTTGGGTCCATCCGGGCCCGGGGGACCAGCGAGGCCGACCGGACCGTCAGGCCCGGGGGGTCCGGGTTGCGGAGGAGGAGGTGGTGGTGGAGGAGGTTGTGTGTAGTATGAGTTGTAGCTACAGCAACCAGGGTAACATTCGGGATAGCAGTATTGAGGGCAGTCGTTACCACATGTGTTTACTTCACGTTTGGAGTCTGTAATTAACAAAAATTATTTACTCCATTTTTTGTTTCAATGTGTGATCAACAACTTTCTCATAATAAATTTAACAATGCACTTTAGTTAACAGGCAATAAAAAAGGAGTAATTCATCAAGGCTTATTGACGATTTTACTATTCCTTACACTACATACACTACATTACAAAAACAATACTATTGTTGCTTACATAAACGCTACTTATATTTGACACTAATGTTGATTATTTGCTGAGCGCCATTACAGACTTAAAGACTTATTTAAAAAAAAAAAATAAAGAATTAAAAAACTACTAACTAAGGTTAAAAAAAAAATCAAGGCATATTGGATTCTTAGCTGGGGTTGAAAGCGCGTTAAATAGCGAAACTGGTCATAGAGCAACGACCTTTACTAGGTAGCCATAAGGCTAACCGCATCCCACAACACAAAATAACGGCAATCTTTTGCTACATAAAAAGACCAAAAGAGTAGGAACTGCATGTAAAAAGTCCATTTGCCCAGCCTTCTAAATCTTTATTTTTTGATTTATAATTTATAACAACTTAATAACAATACGGCGGTTTTGTTCGGGTTAACGCACGCGCTAGGGTAACGACCGGCGAAGCCGCGATGGGCCTCCTCTCTAGACTCCTCGTCGCCGCTTACCGCGCGCGTTGAGCCCAACAAAACCGCCGGCTATGCAGGCGAGGCTACCTCAAGGACCGTTCTGGGAGTCTCAAAGTGACAGGACCATACTTCTAGTACTTGGCTATTTTTATTCACTTCAATATATATTTTCCACTTTTCCCCAAAATGCTGGGAGAAAAAAAGGGGGTTTACAAATTTGACACGAGAAGCAATCAGGGAGTTAATAGCCCAATTTTGATATATTAAAATTCGCCTAAAACAATAGACTAGAGTACGAGGCTCCGGCGAATAAACTATAGAGTTTGTGGGGTTTATTCCCCAGAGTAATGTCTATTGCTTTAGGTTGAATATTAAGATATCGAAATTGGGCAATTATATAATATATTAGTTTCACCTTCTTTTAGCGCCAAACGACCAGCAACAGATGTATCAAACATTAACCATGTTCCCAGAAAACAAATCAACGAGCAGTACTTCCAATCCATATGTTGTTGGTTGCTCTAGAAATAATACAAAACACTAAAATATCAGTATTGAGGGTGCTGAGAATCAGTCAAAATTTTAACTGTGCCTGGCTGAGAAATGACGTCGCATTTTTAACTGATAGCTGGCATCTAATAAAATGTGCAAAATTTTCTGATAGCTAAGAAATTGCACCAATTCCAACATCAGTTCCTCTGTATGGCCAAGGAGGCTTTTCGCCTGTTCAAAAATAATGATTGATTCTTCCATTGTATTACGTAAGAGATAGATTTTCCGCGTAGCAAATAACACTGGGTATATCTAAAATAATAATTACAAGTCCAAAATAAATCTTGAGAAGAAATAATAAGTACTAACACAGGAAATTATAATTCGCGATCGGTTGAGATTGTAGCGGAGTTTCTCATAATATATAAAGGTATAATATGTATTACGGTTTAAGCAGTCGATAAGGTAGGAAAAAGGCAGTCAGAATAGCATGGGGATTTTAGCCTTCAATAGCGCATTGCAAAAAGAGTGTATAGTAATAATAAGGTGAAGATAATTCAATGAATCATAGACTGCCTGAAAAATATTACCACAAAATCCATCGTATCGAGTTGGTCAGACTGTCTTATGGGGGAGCAGGCGAACAGCCTAGATTAATTTTTGTTATGAATTGCTGAGACAAAGTGTGCGTTGAAATATTTTCATAATATTATATGCTTAAGCTAACCCTCTTAGACAAAACGGAATAATATACGCAACATTTGTTATCATTTATAGCAATTCAATACACTTACTTTGTTCCGAAATGATATGGCGAATCTGCTAGACTCGGCGAATTTCAATCTTTCTTTTCAGACCTTTTTGATCGAAATTCACTTGGTCGATTTGGTGAGTTTTTGTTTGAAACGTCAACCCTTTAATATTTAACAATCAGCGGGTTATAGCCTTTTGTACAATGAGGAGCATAAATAGTTCTTCTGTTTGTCTTAATCAGGTACCATAACAGGTAAAAAAATCAATAACTTCTCCCAACCTGTTGCCTTACACAGCTTACACGTTTGAGTTTAGAGAACTGAGTGATTGATCACACAAGACATTTTGAGCGAGGTCATCCCATTTCTTGGCATTTGCTAATTACTTGACACTTTGACTCAGATAATTGAAGAGAAACTGGATTTTGATGTTAACAATTTTTCTTCCTTGCAGCTTCTTTCGAGGCATAAACCTCATAAAGCCGTTTAAATTTCGTTTTTATGTGGACTTTCAAACGAAGTGTGAAAATCCACATATTGCGATCGTGCAGTTTTCCCGATTGGGACGTCAATTTCCGTGATAACTCGTGTCAGCGCTTTCGGAAGCTTTCGAGGGTGTTCGGAGAATCCGAAGTTTTGGAGGGAGTTAATGTTAAGTTGGACGTGAACCCGGGAAATGAACTGCCCACGAGACGCCACAAAGAAAGCATCACGCATGCTAAATACTTGACTTTCATTAATCTTTATATTTGCATGGCGTTCGACTGAACTGCGGGCAAAGGTAACGCTATTTTTCACTCTTTTCGCGCGCTATTTTTGTTCGCTTGGACCTCAGTTGCTGTATTCGCTTGATTCGCACACAATTGAAAATAGTTGATTAGCATTATTTAGTAAATATCTGGATATTTGTTGTTTTGTTTCAGCTTTGCCACACAGAATCTTTAGAACGGTAGAATGGATACACAACGAGTCAAAACAAAACAAGTTCACTAATCAAGTTGTTTTCCCGGGGCTTTCCCGCATTCATTATTATCTTGGATTTCTCCCAAGTTTAATTTGAATAACGCAGTCTGACTGATGTCGAATTCAAAACTGCTGGTAAAAAGTAAGTGTGAATCGCATAAAACTTAATTTGAACCGAAAAATGTGTGTATTGAAACCGTGCGGTAAACTAAATTACTGATAATTATAAAACGTGTCGTTCGCAACTCGCCGACTCCACTCGAAAAGTAATTTAAGAACGATGATAATTTTAGGTTGAAAAAAGTATTCATCTGCCTTCTTGCATCAAGAAATTATTAGTGAAATCTTGTTGAAAGGCGATAAAAGCCATTACGGAAAATTTATATATAAAAGCAACGCATTCAAAGAAAATGAGTTAATTAATGAGTTCAGCTGTTGTTTACACAAGCGTTCCGATGAAATGTCACGCAAACAAAGACAGTCTACATACTCAGCGAAATATTTATTTATGAATGGACTGAAATTAGTATCCCCGATTTCTAGTGGTAAGAGTTTGTTTTTGTTCTTAATAACTAATTTTATTGTTCTAATTTCAATTTAAAGATCTTATTTGTCTATTTCTAGTAACCCTCCCCCCCCCCCCCCCCCCCCCTGCAAGAGACTGTCATATGAATGGTCCCAACAGACATCTTCTTTTGGTTTTAAGGACATGTTTCCAATGTTTTTATCCATTTAAAGTGACTGTAGCTCTTATTTGAATTGTCTGTGTTTTTAAATGGTATCTCTAGCTTGGGGCTAAAAAAAAGTTGAGCCACGCCCAGATTGCAATCCTTTACGGGAAAAGTAAAACTCAAAACAGCAAGGGACCGCCAACGATAATGCTGCTAACGTGGGATATACAAAAGGTTCTATCAGCCGAATAAAGAAAATGACATTACAAATAATACAGTAGACTAATACTACGTGAAAAAGTAGACTTAGAGAGACACCAACACGACAGCTGTCCACGCTTACAGCCGTGCTATATCAATTCTGGGGTCCGTTTCTCGAAGGTCCTGAAAAGTTTTCGCACCCGGAAAGCCATAGCAAAATCTTAAACCTTATGATTACAGAGGTGTCTAATCTATGATATTTTTTAATATGAACAGAAGTTCTCTTCAAACAAAGTTTCAGGCCTATACACTTCTCTGTTTTTAAAATACAGATAACTAAAAGTAGCTTTGCGGTCCCAAAAGGTCTCCGGGGCTTTCGAGAAACAAAGTCTACTTTTTTACCTTGTATCAACCTTGCTGTATTGTTTGTAATGTTATCCTTTACAGGAGTAGAATCAGTAGATCAAATTCTCCGACGAACATCCCCGTCCTTTTCATATAATCATATAGAGATACTGTCGGGTCTTGTCCCAGGTTTTCCGCTTCTCTGGCACAATTTAAATTGGACTGCATTTCAATGTTTAAGGCGATCTTCAGGGTAAATTGCAAGGTGTGTTTTCAAAACGAAAAAGTAGCTTCTCTTTCATGATCATAAGAAAAGTTGATTGATAAGTTTTTTATCATCTCGAGTTTCAAGTGACTGTCAACTCATATTTGACTGATACTTAGACTTGCCTACAAGTCGAGCTCACAGAGCGCGCAAATGAAAGTCCACATATCTACGCATTGCGGACCCACTTTTATTAGTTTTGGCGTCTCTTACGTGCTCGCAGAATTTCGCAGCGATTTCCTAGTTTGTTCCTGTCTTTCACTGACAGGTTATTATTCGAATTAGTAAACGGTCATACGTGAAACAGACTTAACGAAAAAAATACTGTAGTGGTCGATGTCAACCTTATTTTAGAAAAATGGCTTTCAATTCTACTGGCATCAGAACTCCAACTGAAAGAGCTGAAGAGCGGCTTTGTTCCTTTTTAGCAAATTCTCCAACTGGGGAGCCTGATTGAATGATATCAAAGTTAAAGTTTGTGGCTACGTGAAATATGTTTTTATCATGGCCCCGTTCACGTGTCTATAATTAAACTTTTGTTATTGCTTTATTGCAAGAAAAAATATTTAATTAATCCTTCACTAACGTTGCAGACCCGGCGTTTTCCAAACAACCTGAAAAAGGCGATGTAGTTTTCGAAAAAGTTAATCTAATTTATTACGCTAGATTCTCTGCGTGGGTTCACGTCCAAACTGTGTTTAATTTCGCGAGTTCAGTTCGGCAGGTTTCTTGCTTTAGCAAATAATGGCTACAGCAGACAATATCCGTTAATGTTTTTTAGCGCACTTTTATATTTTCTAATTAACACCACGCTGTGCTTAATGAAAGATGTACATCTTAAAAGTAACATCCTTCAAGATGCATGCGGCGTTTTCAAAACAGTTAATCGTGTTGTAAATTTTTAATTCCAAAGAAAGCTTTCTTTTCTCTGCATGCAATTAAAGGTTTTGGCACAAAACTGGGCTTTCGAAAAAAAATTGATATAGATACGTCTGTATATAAGCACAATTTATCACTAAACTCCTAAAAAAAGATGGGAAGATAGCGTATTTTTGCAAAATAAATGGCGACTAATGTAATTCCCCGGAGTGCCCATTCGAGCAAAAGTCGGAACTGAGCAAATCCGAGATTACAGCAATACCGACAAATTTTATGTCCCGATATTGTTTGATTATGATAATTATATCATTCTTTATCTGAAATATTAGCAAAGAAAGCAGACACGATTATTGTCAGCGCTCCTTTTTGTTCCTGCACATCCAACATGCCCAAGTAACTGAGTTTTTTTTTCGCTGGTTTGTTAGTCCCGGCGGAGTTGATCTCACAAACATTCGTGACATCGTTTGAATTGTGTTTTCAATTTAACATCTATGGCTTTTTCGTTTAATTGGTTCATCGTGTGTGGAGGTGTACTTTGTATCTTATGCAAAGGTAAGTCTGGAACATAGTCTGCAAGTTTAATACGTTTCCAACAAAACAGTGCCCGCCAATTAATCCATTTTTCAGTTTTCCGTGAGTGTCAGCGGAAACATTGATCAGTATGAACTGTACATATACATATCTTGCAAGTATCGATTTCGGCTTACCTTTGCTTTTGTAAGCACAAAATTGATAAATTTCTAAGTTCTCATAACCTTCGCAAACCAACTTCAAGCAGGCACATAAGGAGAATTGAGTTCCTGATCATTAGGAACCAAAACTATCAGTATTCAGAATTAGTATTCTCTAATGGACGGCGTGGGATGAAAGGTTTTTGACCGAGATTAAACTGATGCCCGTCAAACGTCGTTTCAGAACTATAAAAACAAGTGAAGAGGCTTAAACCTCTTTTAAAACAGTTTTAACATAATACAGCAATTATCTGTGCTTGAAGAAGTCGAGAAATACGCTCAAAAATCATGACCGTTGATTGCAAGATCAAGAGGCTTGAGTATATGATAAGTACGAATCAGATAACACAAACAGATGACTTGATATAATTTCGCTGTCTTGTGAAAACCGAATCCAATAACGGTTTCATATTATACGCGTAAAACTCTATAACTTTGATTTTTATGGGTATTGATTAAAGAAATGAAGAACGATGTATTTTGTTTTACCCAACGAACGGGTTGACCAACATATTTATTTATGAGCCAATCAAGAATATTCTAAACACCTGCTGCATTTCAATCCTTTTCAAAACAGTAGTCGCCTTTAGTTATATTTCAGAGGTGAAATTTGACCATTATCTTAATTTTTTGTATTGCGTTAACTGTTTTGCATAATTTCTTCTTTAAAAGCATAATCAAAGAAAGAGCTTTTTTTCTGTTCTCTGCATCAGAATCAAGCATAGTTTTGCACAAAAATCACAGCAGGAATCCACGGTGAAACCGGAATACGGCCAAATCAATTCCAGTTGCATCGCAAATAAAGTAGAACTGATTTTTTAAAAATATATTGCCACTTTAATGTATAGGTTATTGAACAAGCGTGAGGTCAAGATGGCTGGATATTGGCCAATATTGTCCAATAATGGCCATTTTGACCGAACAATATTTTGTCATACACCATACAAAAACACCATTTTTCTTGCCCGACACAGCAACCAATCTCTAACGGGCAAGATCCTGTATTGCCCGACTGGCTAGGCAGTCGCAGCGCGCAGAATTGCGGGTTCATCTTGCCCGCTCTCGACACTAACCCTATAATAGAAACAGAAACTGATCAAATCAAGCAGATTTTCAGACTCTCTTTCCTCAAACATTTTCTGTCTAGTTCGGTTAATTTGACATTTTGTCAATTATAAACTGTTTGACAAGCAAGTAGAAACTTTAACGGTTGTTCACTTAAGAACAAGGTTTGATGCATGAGTTTAATGACGTTTCAATGTAGGCACAATGAGAGTGTCCTGTTATCAATACTGAGCCTTACAGCAATTCATCCATCCACATCTTTCCATCCATCCGCACGTCTAACCATCCATCCATTCATCGATACATTTCGTACTCCAACCTGTAATATATTTTACGCTAGGTTTAAATGGTGGAGACATCTTTTGTAAAATACGACGACAAACCTTTCAAGGAACTGAATTAACTGTGAATCCCGACGAAACGGTTGTCCTAAATTGCTCTGTCGTCCATGAAAGATCAGTAAGGCAAATCAGGTGGACCAAAGAAGGCGACAAAACGAACGGTCAGTGGCTACTCAACATTACATCACTATCAATGTCGGGTCTCTGGTCAAGTTTGCAGTTAAGCAATGTCAGCGTGGAGGACTCTGGAAAGTACAAGTGTGAGGTGAAAAGAGATGCGCAACAGGATGTTTGCGAAGTAGTTATCCATGTCCATTGTAAGTTATATTTTTTTATTTTTCTGCACAAAGCCTGTGATGAGATGATTCCTTTGAATGCCTCAAGAAAGCATGCTCAGCAGAAAATCTGTCTTTGTAAAACTTGCGCAGACTTGTTGAGAACGAAACTAAATTTATCAGTCTTCAGATCACGCAGAGATCATGAGACCCAGAGCAAGAGCATGATGCAGCAGGTGCGCTTAGTTTAGAAGTTTCGCCTCAATAAGAAAATGGTTATTTGTGTCTGAGTTCGGCTTAAGGCGATAGCTGTTAGAAACTTTTAGAGTTAAACGCCTACCCCTATTATAGTCAGTTCTTTTAGTATAATCACATACTTTTCATCTCATCAAGCCCGCCCACGTATTGTAAAAACGAAAGGATTCTTTACAACAACACCACAGTTCCTGACTGAAGGACGCAATCCTGTCTTCCACTGTTACGCCAGTGGCTGGCCAAAGCCTTCCTTCACCTGGCTTAAAGACGGAAAAGAGATTAGAGATGGAGATGCTCTGAACTCGTATGTGCTGACAAAAAGAGCCTATGGCCTTGATTCAGGACTGGATTTAGATATTCTTTACGTAAGACAGGAGCATGCTGGACGATACAGTTGCGTGGCAAGAAACTTGTTTGGCGAGCAACAGCACAACATTAATCTCTTCATTAAAAGTAAGTTTGCAGCTTTATAAGTTCATGGTACAGATTTTAATGCAGTTCATCTGTTATGATTGTCCTGAGTTTCAGATGCATCAGGGCTTATTATATATTTTTTGTTGCCATCGAAAATCCTGCAATGTGATAATTTGCAAAACAGTACGTCAATTTTTGCATTTATACTGCACTTTAGTCATTAGATAAAGTGCAATTCGCAAAGTTCCCTCAAACCGTCATTTTGTTAGCTGGTCAATATTTAATAGCTGTAAACTTCCTGATTTACGGAAATGTCCGCGCCTCAACAGGTTGCCATTTCAGATGAGCTTCAGTATGGAAAACATGTGCATAT
Organism: Meandrina meandrites; assembly: GCA_963693305.1. Lineage (NCBI taxonomy): Eukaryota > Metazoa > Cnidaria > Anthozoa > Scleractinia > Meandrinidae > Meandrina > Meandrina meandrites. The sequence continues at coordinate 30,934,921 of OY855908.1, forward strand.
TTCTTTTTATGAGTAGGAATTAGTCACAGGCCCAGACGAGTTAATTTGGGCTGCTCTACATGCAGCAGCAATTCATTTAGCAAGAATTTTGATTCTCGGTTCATTTTGTGGGTGTTGCTATCGGTTGGTAAACTATCGGTGCTGTGCTGTGTAACGTTTATTGTCTTTTTGATCGTTTGTTAATTTCACGTCATGTGGTGATCGAACGATCCGAAACACCAAGATACTGCCGTCAAGATAAGGTAAAATCTGCATACGAGCCTAGTGACCCATCAGGCCGGAGTTTATCCTAGGATCCGTAGCATGAATCGACCAGGAGTATTTCTACTCCCCCAGGATGGGATGCTAGTCCATCGCGGGGTTACCCCAGAATTAGATTCGCCAGTACCCATTTATACATCTGGGGGAAGAGAGGCGCTATGAGAGTAAAGTGTCTTGCCCAAGAACACAGCATAATGACGCCGGCCAGGGCTCGAATCCGGACCGTTCGATCCGGAGTCCAGCGCACTAACCATTAGGCCACCGCGCCTCCCAGTACGACAAGACAATGAGCCAAATCTTATTTCATCAGGCCCACCCACCCAGTCACCCATGTTTTAGCCATAAATGAGCTTTGTTACCCTTAAAACAGTTATTTCTCTTTCTACTCTACTGCTCAGGAAAATATCCGGGAAAACCTCCCAAAGTCCACCCATATGCATCTGTCAACCAAGTGACCATCCAAAGAAGCGATGACGCGCTACTTACATGCGTGGGCGAAAATACACCAAACATGGATACGGTTGTTTCGTGGGTGTTCAATGGAAGGTCTCTACCGCTGGACAAAAACAAAGACTTTCATCATGTGTCAGACTTTGCGTATTTTCAAGAACGGAACACGCTTAAAGTAAACTTCTCCCTCCTGATAAGGAACGTGACGGAACGTGATACTGGGGCTTACCACTGTTGTGTTCATACTCTTAAAGGCAATGACTCGGACACAATCTACCTGAGCCTTGTTCAACCAGGTAAGTACATGTATGCGCTCATTTACACGTGTACGTGACGAATAAATACGTGTGCCTGAAGCAAGAAATAAGGGTGACGTTAGTTTTCTTTCTTGATTTCCTTCTTGTCGCCCAAAAATATAGCATTGCAAGTCGAAAAGCGTGGATGCGCCTAATGTTGCGGTAACATGGCATTGCCGACACTAGATAGGTACTCAGAGCCCAGCGTAGCTCCTCGCGACTTCGCGGCCTACGTTAGAGGCTCTGCCGCCGAAACAAAGTACTCGCGCCCGCGGCGAAATCCCGCCAGCTGAGCAAGCTAAGTAGGCGTTGGTTCTAATTTGTGCAACATGTTGCCAGAACTTGGTGGCAACGTTCAGAAAGACTTGGTCAGGTCTCCCTTAACTTTTCAGTGTTCTGGGGAGCAGGGGTGGCGCAGTGGTGGGAGCGCTCGCCTCCCACCAATGTGGCCCGGGTTCGATTCCAGCCCGGTATCATATGTGGGTTGAGTTTGTTGTTGGTTCTCATCCTTGCTCCGAGGGTTTTTCTCCGGGTTCTCCGGTTTTCTTCCCTCCATAAAAACTAACATTTCCAAATTCCAATTCGATCGGGAATACACGGCCCCACAAGCTTCTAGCTTTAAATACCACTGTGTCTAAATAAAGGTAATTTATTTATTTATTTATTTATTTATTTATTTATTTATTTATTTATTTATTTATTTTATTTATTTATTTATTTATTTATTTATTTATTTATTTATTTATTTATTTAGTATTCTTCATTTTTACTGCGAAAATGTCTTTAAACTAGCACGCATACAACACTGAAATGCTCCAAATGCCCAATTGAATACAACAAAGAAACTTTCAAGTCCTCAGGCGCCTCACCGGGCTATTAGTCGATTCTATAAAAGTTTTCTATCTGTTCGTTAACTCATGTGCTCATAAGCTTTAGCTAACCATCTCCCTTTCGGCGTTCCTATTTTGGTTTATCGATCTTTGCTGTGCGACCTCTCTGCCTACGCCAAATTGTGCCACAAATATCTTCGCTTTCACCTGGGTATTGAGTGGTTTTATCAATTTGCAGTAAAAATTGTTTCCAATTGAGCAGTTCTCAAATGAAAATCGAAAGTAATTTGAGTTTGCTTTCGTTTTGCATTACTACGCTTATTGATTGGTTTAAAAATCTCGCGCCACTGTTTTAACCATGCAATGAGAAGTTCAATCAAAACCAATAGTGACTTGCTTGCACACGTTTTCCCGCGCTTTACGCCGGCGACATATATTTGCTTCGTGTTTTGATTGGCTCACTGGAAGATCTGTGTCCTTTGTGATTGGCCAGAGTAATTCCTTTGGTTTTGGTTTTGCGACACTCATTTGAAAACTGCTCTATTCTACGATCGACCCGAAATGAAATTTAGCAAGTATAAGAATGTATACTCTCTGATTTATCCCATGGCTGCTGTCTATTACAGATTCTCCGCAGGAGAGGAGGGGTACAGCGTCTTTAATAGAAATCCTACTCGTGGGTGCAGGGATCTTTTGCGGTCTGGTGACAGCTGCCGTTGCTCACCGACAATGGAGCAGAAGGCGAAGGCATTGGAAACGCAAGTTGCTAAGTTATCGCCTTGTTATTTGTTTGTGTGTAACCAGAAACCCTCATGGGTTACAGGTCAAACATACACAGTGGTTTATTTTTTACTTTCTTTTAGTAAACCAACACTTTATTTACAACACCTACTACTCACAAAAATATACTTAATTAACCAGTAACTTAAAATAGTTACAACACTTACTTACAACATCTACTTGTGCAATGGATGTACAGCTGCTTATTGACCAAGCATTTTGCCTCAAGATCGATGGTTGGGTGATGACCAAGTTCTTTTTAGCCAGGCAAATGTTCAGTCATCTTAAGGCTGAAGTACAGCTGAATCTGATTAAAATTTTAAGAGTTTTAAAGAAGAGAGAGCACCCCAGGTTGTCAGGGGACTTTTTTGGTTCCATCAGTCTAATTTTTAACCACTGGCCCATCATAATACTTTTCAATTACTAATACCAATCAACTTATCCTGGCATCACGAGTTGTCGTAATTCTCAGTGATTCTTTTTTTTTACTATCTGTTTCTTGTCGCTTCTATAGATGACTTGCGATCGAAAGAGTTCCAGTATGACGTCTTCATAAGCTTCAGCACCCTCGACTATAACTGGGTACGAGACAACCTCACTCCAGTGCTGGAAAGGAAACGAATCAACTACTGTATCCACAGCCGGGACTTTATAGTTGGAAAGGCCATCATCGAAAACATTGCAGACAGCGTCTACAACAGCAGAAAGGTGCTAGCAATCATTTCGCACAATTATCTTGCAAGCAACTTTTGCCGCGAGGAATTGGAAATCGCGTTGTACCGCTGTACAGAAATGGCGGACTCGTCTCTGCTGCTAATTCGGATCAATGCTGTTGACAAGAAGAAGCTTCCCAAACCGTTAAGAAGACGCACGTTTTTGGATTATTCTAGTTCCTCAGAGAGAATAGACTGGGAGCAAAGATTATTAAAGCATATCAAGTTTGATAACAAAGACTCGAAACTAGCGGGACCAAGCGTTTCTAACGATAAGGTTCAACTCATAAGTGAATCCAACTTAAAATGTGTTTGATCTGCTGTTCTTGCCTGGAGTCGAACAACTGACAGATATGAGATGTAACCTTAGAACGGCAAAGTGAAGAAAGTTGCATGCCACCCGCATAAATGACTTTACTCCTTTAGGAGGCAGCGTGGACTGTTGGTTAGGGCGCTGGACTTGTAATCCTTAGGTCCGGTTTCAAGCCCCCCTCCCTGCCACTGGATGGATTTGTTTTCGATAGTCCCGAATTCAACTCCTCCACGCTTTGTAAATAGCAAACTGGTCAGCCTTTTGCCAGCTAAATTTTTAACAAGTTTTCTGTTCGATTTACCATAGTTGTTTTCCCAGTTTTACAGTGTCGTTAATTTAGCACGACAGTGCTAAACACATTGACACTTAAATAAAGTGATTTATTTCATTTTGTTATTTGTTGTTGTTGTTGTTTGTGTTTGTGTTGTTGCCTTGCTTACGGATCCATGTAATTCCTCACAGAATGTAATTACGGAATTCACAAATTTAAATCACCTTTACGGGAAAGCCGTCAAGGTTTGGGTCAGGAGGCTTAAAGTGTTAACGAGGTCATTGAATTGGGCCAAATAAAAATATGTTTCCATGCAATCTAGACCACTGGCGCGCGTCACCTCTTCTGGAACGTACAAGTGAACCACGCTCGTGTGCTAGCTCACTGGAATAACCCTGAGAAATGTTTCCTAAATTCCCACGGAAGGGACTATTTGTAGTTTAGATGCAATCATAGTGAAATGGCGGGCAAATGATTGTATTGCTAGATCCGAAATGAAGTCGATGAGTATGAGTAATGATTAAAATCAATCTCTAAGCAATAGCATCAATGACTTAAACTTTATGGTCTTTTGATTCGTCCCTGGTTACTTATTGATTATTATCTATAGTCAGTGACTAATTAATAATTAGATTATGAGCCCAAGATTTTTATGAGGTGATAGTTGATGAGGCCGAGGACCGAATTAACTACCACCTCTTACAGTTCACCACTAAATTTTCTAAGATTCTGATTGGTTTAAATATGTCACTTGAAGCGACCGTGTTCATCGGCGGAGGGACACCATCAGCCCATAGTGCCCTACCGCGGAAAAATAAATACCCGAATGGATAGTACGAGAACGTAACTACCCGACCAATCACGATGCACGAAAGAACGGCCTTATGTAAGAACCAATTAGAGACTATTGTAGAAAACCCTGGTAATACGAGGGAGGGGGGAGGGGGTGGAACAAGCTTTTGGTCGTTGGTTCGCAGACGACGGACTATACCGGGGCTTAATTCGTCTGTAACGCAGGCTATAAGAGGGGAAGATGTAACTATAATTATTCATGTTAGTTAGGGTTTACTTCCGGTCTAGTATTGACGTCACGGCTTCCATGGTGATTGTTTGTAGATCATATGCATTTCGCTTTCGTACTCGGGGCGGTGTTCAATAAATAGCCGAGGATTTTTTGTCCACACTGTACGGCTGGTGTCTTCCTCTTGTTCGACTGACGAACAACGTCACAATTCAGTGACAGTCCATCGTTTGACGAGAGCCGCAAAACTCGATTGGTTTGGAAGCAGAATAAGTGACATTTGAAGAACAAGGAAACGTTTTTGTCAGGATGCGTGTTGAATTTCTTTATTTCGTGCTTGGATGTGTCTTTTTGCACACAGCTGTGGTAAGTGCTTGTACAGTGACTTTGTCGCCAAGTTGCTTCGAGTGACTAAAAGCCAGCTGAAAGGCTTGGTGAAAAGAGTAGTCTACATAGGACTACCTTTGCTTTCTAACATACAACTGATAAGGATATAAGTTCGCTACTCTGAAAAAGTAAAAAATCCGCCAATGATCTTTGATATCTTCGAATGCACGATAAATATTTTATTTTCATTTCATTTTCTTGCTAAGCTAGACTTTCGTTTTCAAAAGCAGTTCTCCAAGAAAGGAGAGCAAAGCTGGAAAGGAAAATTTTCAACTCCCCTTCATTTTTTGTGAGGAGGTAGGTTTCCTAGGAGGATGAACAAAACAACCATATTTTGATTGACAGATGTATCGTTGCCATGGCAACCGCACGCTAATTTGAAAAGTGAGAGTCTCTCTATGAGTATTTCCGAAGAATTCGAAGACGCGGCGATTACCACTTTTTGCCAATCTTTCAATTTTTGACATTTCACGGCGTATCGAAAGTGATTCCTTGTTATTGTTTTCAGCAGCTGTTTATATTGCTTTTCGTGAATTTAAACAGTTATTTATGCAATTTTTGTTCAAGTAAGATATTTATTCAGCTGTTACTTACACTGACAACAACATCTCCAATTTGGAAATTAAAATCTTAAGTGTAAAAGAACTTTCCGAAACAAAATTTACATTGCCTTTAATGAGTAGGTCCCGAGCTTTCAAAATATTATTCTTTCAATTTTCATACTAATGGTGTGAATTCGTGGCTAAATATAATCGCAGGCCCATGAAACAGATCATTTTCACTGGAGCTGATTTATGATAAATACGCTTAATGTTTATAGCAGTACTACTACCTCAAGCGAAGATCTGCTAAAAGAAATTGAACATTTTCAAGAAAAAGGCAGCGAGAACAAAGTCTGGTGTTACCCATGCATAGAGAGCGGCTCTAAACGAAACAATCTGCTGCTGACCTTTAATATCTTTGGTTGCACGATAAATATTTTATGTTTTCTTGCTTACGAATTGCTTACGATTCGTTTTAAAGAGCATTTCTTCGAGAAAGTAGAGAACAGTTGGAAATAAATATTTTGAACTCCCCTTCATTTTTTTGTGAGGAGGTAGGTTTCCTAGAGGTTGAAGAAAACAACGACATTTTGATTAGCAGATCGCATCGTTGCGTATTTGAAAAAAAGTTGGACTGTATGGGTGCTTCCGAAGAAATCAAAGATTTCCGACCATTTTCCGAAGATTTCCGAATATTTTGAAAATGTTGTCCAGTGGTCATATGAATGTTTCCGAAGATTTTCCGAACTTTTCCGAAAATGTACGAAGATTCTCGAAGATTGCCGAGCGAGAGAAATCCTGGTAATTCACTCTAGTTTATATAAAAATTACTTCTTCCGAACCGAGCACGAGGGCCGTACTGGGGTATTTTTTGCCCGAGATCGTGGCAGTATGGACCGAGTATGGATCGACATAAAATGAAGCTGCAAATGATTTCATAATGAAATTTCCTTTTGGGGGGGGAGGTGGGGTATATATATTATACTCTATCTAGAAGTCTATCTAGTTAAGTTTAACAAGATGCTGTTCTTTTTTTTCTAATAATTCCCTGTTCTTTTTATGCCTTCTCTTAATTTGCTGATCTGCTTTTACAAAGACTGCAAAGACTGCAGAACAACCACCTGGAAAACAAGAGGGTAGGCACATTATTCAAGCACCACCAGGTATTAAAGTTTTAAATTAATTTCCGAAAGTAATGACCTACATTTATTCATATCTTATTTGTTACCTCGTTGACATCGCTGAAGTATTCATTACCACGCAGCAATTGTTCAACCTCTGCATAGAAGCCTAGTGGCCCATGAGACGCTATCATTATCAATATCATTATCATTATTATTATTATTATTATTATTATTATTATTATTATTATTATTATTATTATTATTATTATTATTAATTTTTTGTCCATTTTGAAGGTATATTCAAAAGAAGTGCGAAACCGTGTCCGCCCGATTGTCCCGGTTATTGCGCCCCGTCGTGTGTTGTCTCACGCTGTATGTCTCTACCGCCACCGCCACCACCACCACCACCACCCCCAAAGCCATGCAAGTCTTCAAGGACCAAAAGATGTCTTTCAAGAAAGAAAAAAGATTTTGCATTCGATTACCCGAGAAGACGGCAGGAGATTTCCAGGCTTCAATAATCACGAGTGTATTTCTTCGATAAAACCATAAAAATACGATTTGTTGTATAGCGATGTATGGTTTTAAATATATCTGAAAATGTAACTACATAGTTTAATTTCAGCAATTAATATCAATTTAATTTATTTATAATTTGTAATCTCGACACATAAGGCGACTAAAGGTGGGGCACTGAGAATCCAAAATTGTTCTAAAATAAATTAAGTATCACTCTCAAATACTTTTTCTATCTTGTGTGCTTGTTTAAAAAGAGTCAACAATCGATTTTCAGCAAATGCACTTATCTGAATAATATTTACGACGGAAAGGGTAGGCTCGATTTCCGCCGTCCTCTCGTGTTCGGTCTTTCCTCCCGGAGAAGAGACTTTTCGCGGAGGAGCGCGGGCTCATTCCCCGAACAGCGGCTGGTAATCGAGCCTACGGAAAGGGAAGAAACGTGAATTTTACGAAAAGTGTGTGCCGCGACAGTCCTGAAACCCTTCCCCTATTAAAAAATGAACAAAACGAAAATTAATATTCTTTTTAAGGCCAAAACCCCCAAAATGACACCCTAATCTCGGGAAGAACAAAAACCAAAAATGCGACAACGGGTTCGACTTTATATCGTTTCTGTAACATTGGAAATGAAGCTAAAATACGTTGAGGAGGGGGTACATCTGAAGCCCGTTTTGCACCGCTTAGCTTTGGTTTAATGCAAATACCTCGTTCGCGTTAAGCTATGTTTAGCGGTTTTTTGTAAATTTTGGGGTGATTTGTGGGGATGTTTGGGAAGAGATAGTTTTTCCCAAAGGATTAGTAAAATTTTGAGAAATAGTAAAGATTTAATGTGATTTTAAAATTAGAATTTGAAGTTAAAAATTAGTAGATGAACACCCAAACACTCCCCGACAACCTGGGGTGCCCTTGCGTGGGGGTCAACTGTCTGGTGATGGTCCAAAAATTATTTTCTTTCTTCTATCCCTTCTTTAAACCTCTCAAAATTTCACTCAAAATCAGGTGTACCCCACCTTTACCTGTTTCAATCATAATATGGTTGTGGACTCACCGAAAAGGCTTCTCGTTTTCCCCCTTTTCCTCCCCTTTGAACGCTTGCCAGGATTCCACGCAGGCTATATTAAATTTGCATTTTATTTAATTTAAATTCAATCAAAATTTCGCCCTTCTTTCTCTTGTCACGCCACAGCTATGTTTTTCAATTTCATGGTTTTCCGTTTCGTGGCCCCGAGGGGGGGGGGGGGGGGGGGGGGGGGGGTGACTCCCATATGGAAGGGACGGGGATGCTCGTCGGAAATTTTGAATTTAACCTCTGAAAGAGACCAATCTGGGCGTGGCCGAAGCAAATGCAGACTCCTAAAAGAGACCATATAACGAATCAAAATTCGTTCTTTTTAGTTATTTCTTCGTGTGCAACCCTAAACGAGACTTTGACGGCTAAAAATAATGGCATTTTGCAAAGAACACCCTAAGCGAGACCAAAATCTGAAATTTACACCCCTAAGCGAGACGACGAGCATCCCCGTCCCGTTCAAATGGGAGTCCCCCCCCCCCCCCCCCCCCCCGGGTTCGTGCCATTTGATAATACTTCAGAATCTACCAAAAACTGCATTACTTTACATTACATTACATTGCATTGCATTACTACATTTGTCAAATACTCGATAATATGATGTCCCGGTCGGCCTGGAAACCCGGTGTCTGACAAATGCAGGCTGCAGACTACTAGCACTTCATTGGTATATATTATGTTACCATTACACAGACTAACCAGAACGCTATTCAGGCTAACCGGAGTGCCAGTCTTGCAGTCTGCATTTGTCAGACACCGCTGGAATCCCCACATAACGTACTGTTGGAAAATTACCAACTTCATATGCATGACAGTTTAGAGACGGACCATTAGAAATAACCGGAGGGAGGGAAACTTTTTCCAAAAAAAATTCTTGCATGGGAAACTTGTCTAAAAAATTCCTGCAAACGGTTGTAGCTTAAAAAATATTCTTGCGACGGAGAAAAAAATTCCTGCCGACAAGTATGACTTGAAATGAAATTCCTGCACCGAACATTTTTTACCCCCCCCCCCCCCCCCCCCCCCTTCCCCGGTTATTTCTAATGGCTCGTCCCTTATCCGGTAAAGGTCACGTCGATCTGCTCAAAACCAGGGCTCCTGTCAATGTAAAGATTTTGTGCTATGTGACGAGCTAACAATAGACGGCTGTACATAGTGACGACCCATTCTGTTTTTGAAGACTGTTTTGGTGGGCAATTATCAAACAAAATTAAGTTTCCCACTGGAAAAAAGAAATGTTGCACGAAATATTCACAACCAAAACGAGAGGAAAATGATTGCTTACTCCTATTCGCCCCTCTCCCTCCAGCCTCCCCCCGCTCGTCCTTAGCTCCTCCTATATAAAGCTATCCGCTTACTGTATGGCCGCGACGACAGCTGTCTGACATTTTTATAAGGATTACAAAATACCAAGTGTAAAGTTTCCGCAAATATTTGTGCGTAGACACCTTCATTCCGATCAAGGGGACAGTCCATCGTTTCACCGCAAGAAGTAATATCTCCGAAAACCGTACGAGAGCGGTAAGGATCGATTGGCCTGGCAGCAGCATAAGCGATATAAGAACAAGAGCAAGGAAACGTTTTTGTCAGGATGCGTGTTGAACTTCTTTATTTTGCGCTTGGATATGTCTTCTTACAGACAGAAGTGGTGAGTATCTTCTGTTGCTTTTGTCGCCATGTTGCTTCGAGTGACCAGAAGCCAGATTTTATTGTTGGGGCTTGATGACAAGAATTGTCTATCTCGGAGTACCTTTGCTTTCTTAGAAAACAATTTATAGTTGCATTTGTTCACGTTCACACGCTATTTTGGCAAAATGTAAACAATTCGCCATTGATCTTAGATTGCATGGTCAATATTTACACATGGCATTAATCCATTTTTGTATTCCCATACGCTTTTTATTTCCTTGCTTGAGGAAGACGTTCGTTCTCAAAAGACCTTACTTTTATTTCTACAACACACACTGCCATTTTTAGATTGAATAAGCCTTAAAATACTTTATGGACAAGGATGGTTGTTTAAAATTCTTGAAATGTTTTGGTTTCCTGCGTGCTTGGGAGGATTTTATGATCCTGCGTTAACCGATAATCTCATTTATTACAGCTGAGCTAGTGCAGCGTTTCTAAAAATAAATCTTAAGGGTATCAACGCAAAATAAAGCTACAAAGGAAAGATTTCAAAACCATGTGCCAATTGCAACAGACCTTTCAGTTGGATGTTGTGTCAGTTGAAAGCTCAGGCCACGCTTTCCGGTTCCGGTTCTTATGCAAGCGGATGTTAAGTTTAGGGGATAAATCGCTATCCAGTGGGTACAATGGGTATCTGGTTAGGTTTCTTTATTTTTTTTTTTTTTTTTTTTGGTGAGGGAACCAAAAACTGCGAGTTGCGGTGTTGAACGATCACCACGAACTTTATACCACAAAATATGAACCAGCGTATAAACACACAAAGACAAATTATTTCCATTTTCTCTGCTAATCAGTCCTGTTTATTTTTGTTTTTTCTTGATTTGCTGATCTGCTTTTACGAAGACTGCGGAACAACCACTTGGAAAACATAAGGGTAGGTTCCTTATTAAGCAGTTCGTATTTAAATTAAAGGAGAAATTTGACTACCAGTAAATAAAGAGAGGCTAACAATGATATTAATTCCACGTGCTATGTGCTTTTCAAATTACCTGTATTTAGTCATATATCCTATTTGTTTTTACGACGTTAACAGTAGCATTGAAGTATGCTTTACCACGAGAATTAAACTTCCATGGAAAAAAATAGACTCTATAATTAAAAGCTTCTATGATTGGCTATTTTGCGATAAAAGTTAACAACCCAGTGTGATGCCGCAATCATAATAGCAATCTAATCGCAGCCATTATTATCTAAATACCTCCTCTTGGTCAAAGCGGAACCGCTTTGTCAGATGAAATTGATCAACATTCTTGGACAGAATTGCTTTCAACATCCCTCTACTCTTGTCCTCCTGGGTTACGCAAAGGAGGTTGGCGTGCTAAAAAGTGCAAGAACTATTTTGTGGCTTATGTCTAGCGCTGTAGCTGGGAATCTCAGCGGGAGATTGAGAAGAACCCCAGCCTACTGTATAGACATTGTTTTGTCTCGTTGAGGATTTCTGCGAGACAAAGGCCAGGTTACAAGAAACCTGGGTGGAAATCTATAGCTATAGTCTATAGCTATAATCTATAGCTATAGACTATAGCTATAATCTATAGTCCTCAAATATACCCTGTACTGATTCTACCTGGTTATATTTATCTGCATGTGGTAAGACAAACATTCATCTGTTTATTCAGCCAATGTTTTTCACTCGGACGTTCAATTAGTCATTCAAAATGCCATGCAATCAGATCAGCCTGACAGTCAGTCAGTCAGTCAGCGAGTCTGTCAGTCAACTTAGCCAGCTAGTCAGCCTGCCAGTCGCTTGATCAATCTGTTAATCGGTCAATCAATTAATCAGTCCGTCAGTCAACCAATATTTCCGCAATAGAAGTAATGACTTACCAAGTATGCACAGCAAACGACATAGAATCAGTCGTGAAACGCCAAATCGGCAGGGAGCGATGAGAGGCGGATGTATTCGCAGACTACAGACCTTGTTTGAGACGTTCTAACATGGGATACCATAGTCACTCAAAAGCCACCAACTTCACATCTACCCCGCCATTCCTTGACTAAAAGTGTTTCGGCGTTTTCACTCAACAGATCCTTGCCGGAACGTTTTCTGCACAAAAGGACGCATGTGCGTTGTGAACGAGGATCATTCCACAACATGTGTGTGCCCAGAATCTTGTCCTGATGAATACAAACCCGTGTGCAGCGTGTACCTGAGAGAATTCAGCAACAAGTGTGAACTGCACAAGTTTGCTTGTAGCATTGGTATCATGATGGGAATCAAACGAAAAGGAAAGTGCAATGTAAAAGGTGTGTAGTTTTGTAACAGGCTTTAGAAGGAATTTTTTGTAACAAGTTCGCCATCTTCCCTAGCCTGCGCAGCTGGCGATTTTATTGGGGCTACGTGCGTGCGAGTAAGCGGGGAAGCCGCGAGGAGCCTAGCTTTTCTCCTCCCTAGGCCCCTTTTCTCCTCCCTAGGCTCGCGCGCGCGTAGCTACAGCTTTTCTTATCACTTTCGAAGGGCGACAAGGTCTCGAAGAAGAATCCCAATTTCTCGAACCTAATCCCGATAACGCGAATCAAGTGTGTCTTTCCGATGCTTCACTTTGACGAACACTCCAATTTCACACCCGATTTGTTGAACCAACTAATTTTGCGCTGACAGATTTCATGCAGAACTGCTGCAAAACAAAAGTGCCCTGTTTGATAGTAAACATGATAAAAGTTTTTCGGAGCCTAGTAGTTCGTCGACGCCAGTGTGCAACTTCTCACTCCAGGTTTCTGTACTGCAACTTGGGGATCTTTGCCACTGACTTTCCCCAACGATTCACTAGCACCTATTTTTTTCGTCCTGGGTTAAGAGAGTGGGTACGTGGACATTGTGACAATTCAGTATCTTGTCCAAGAACACAACACAACGACCACCTTCGGCCCCATGTCCGATTCTAATTAGCTAACCTTATAAGGTTAGCTCATTTCAGAGACAAGAAAATCCAGTTAACCTGACCATCCATGTCCTAGGTTTTCTTCTTCTCCTTTTTTTATAGATAAATGTCTTCTACTTTCTCCTAAAATGACCTTAAAGCTGTTTTTTATTTACAATTTTCCAGGAAGTGACTTGGAGCGGTGCCCAGTCTCCCGTCTGCTGCAGTTCCATGATCGATATCTCGAGTATCTGATGGTGGCAAGAGAGCTGGAACTAGACCCAAATTTTAATATAGAGTCGAAAAGACTCGGGTCGCTGACGTATGAAGAACGGCAGGCAATCATCGAGGTAATTTGTTCACACATCAGTCATGAGCACCTTCATACAGACAGTCAGAAAATACCAATTGTTTTCATATGCATGTAAAAGCTACATATATTATCGAATCAAGCATAAACTTTGAAATATGTATCCATATGTATCCATTTTTAATGCTCGCGCGTTAATCACGCGTGCAATTATGCCCAGTAGCGATGCGCAATGCAATACCGGGGAAGCAAACAGTTCAGTCTGAACCACGTTGGGAAACCGAAAGTTTATTATCTTGTTTGAAATCACTTCCAGCAATGAGTGAAACGTTTTCACTCCCAAGAACTCCGACTTGTCATTTGTTAATTTCCATTCTTTCATTTTAGTGGGAATTTTACAGCCAGGATAAGAATCACAATGATATTCTTGACGCAGAAGAGATCGAGACAATGATCGACCGACAAGAAGATTGCATGGTTGGATTCATGAAGTCATGTGACTATGATCATCAAAAGGGAATCAGTATTAGGGAATGGAACACTTGTTTCCCGCCAATGGCGGCCGGTGAGTAGAACACGGAAAAGCGCGGGAAAAGACACGTGACCTAAATCACGGGTAGCATTGGAATAGACAGAAACTGACATCTTCGTTCTAATTGGTTGGCCCTTTCGCCATGCACTTTCTTTTTAGACAATTATAACGTACAACAAACACAAAAGTTAATCTATAGTTATTCATCATTTCAAAATGCTCTGACATCAACATCACTCTTCGTCCAAATCAAAACAGACTCAATGTCAGCAACCTTTTCAACACTTTAAGAACATGTTAAATGTTTGTCAAGAGGCATGTTCCAAAACGTTTATTTTTTGTAGGGGTGCTCCAAATGAAAACCGTAATACTGTTAGTTGTCCTCCTTATTTTACGCCAAACGTAGCAAGCGATTTCGACCTTATCATACGAGAAAAAAAGCTAACGTGACAATTTTCTCTTTGTTTGTTGTTTTAACAGTTATCACTGAAGAGTCTACAGAGTGGTAAAACAACGAAACACCGTGTGGCTCTGAGACAGGAGAAGAACATATTAACCAACAGCAAAAAAGCAAGAAGACCTGTGCAATTAATTTTTATTGTCTAAAATTAACGAGGAGGATATCTTCATACGCTCGTGCTTAAATGTTATTTGTAAACTAGTTAATAAAAGCTTTAGCTGTAAAACGTTTTGTCTCAGTATACAGAAGCACTCCCTTCCGGTCTCTATGCGTTTCTCGTAATAAACGTTAGTGGAATTTCTTCGTGCTTCGTAGAAATTCCCAACTGGGGATAACTTCTAAACGTGTTGTGGAGTTGGAAAAACTAAAGATACTTAGAAGCATTAGCCACAAAAAAAGCAGAGTAGGGATGGCGAGGTGCGCAATTCTTTCCCTGTTCATGCGTCTCCTCTCTTACACGCGCTTCCTGCACCAATTCGCGCACTCTATTACGCCAGCTAAGCTGCAGGCGAAACCTTGATTTAGGAATAAGGACACTTCGCCACACTTAGACACTTAGGGGCGAAGCTAGGATTTTCCAGGGGGGGGGGGGGGGGTCATGTGTCACACCCAGGGTAGCTATATGGTCCACTACAGATGTTTGGTCCTGCAAATGGAATATATAACTATGGATTTGCGGCATCTTGATACTTCGGATTCGCCCGTTTTCGCCACCTGAATTATAAGAATTGTATGCTATTTACTTAAAAAAAATATCTCACAAAGGGGGAGTTCATGAGCACTCTAGGACAGCCCCCTCTCCCCTCCCCCTAGCTACGCCCCTGTAGCCAGACTTACAGATTTTTCGTAAGATGTTAGCGGCTTACCAAAACTTCAAGCAAGGGACCGAAAACGAAAATGCTGCTGCTAACGTACGATGCAACAAGGGATCTGATTAGCATAAAAATAATGAATGACAAACGATACTGCAAGGCTGTTCATACTACGTGAAACGTGAAAAAACACGACTAGCTGTTGTTAATTTTGGATGGTCGTCCTAAATCAATTGGGGCTGGTTACTTTTGGGAGGGGGAGTGGGGGCATTGTTTATGGTAGGCCTCGTTTACGGTTGCACCTGAAGAAATCAAAAACGCTATGCTAGTTTTCTCAAATTATGCCAAAAATCATGCTATATTGGAACCCCGATATAACGATCCTCGATATAACGATATCCCCGGTATAACGATGAATATTCTATGTCCCGGCAAAAGTTACAGCAAAATGTATGGGACAGAACCCCGATATAATGATCTTCGATATAACGATATTTCCGATATAACGATGAGAATTTAGTGGACCGAACGTAAAATCTTCCCCGATATAACGATATTATCAGTACACAGTCACAATTTGAGCAAAACATTGAATTTAATTCAATAATATTACAGTAATCGAGTGATCTCTAACATTTTTGACAACAGCTTTGTACTATGATGATACAAAAATGATACTGTATTCTAAGCTTCTTCAGTCGAGTGAAAAAGTATATGTTAGGTTTACCCCGATATAACGATATTTTCGGTTATTTTACGGCCATATCGTTATATCGGGAATTTCGATATAACGATTCCTCGATATAACGATGAAATTTTACTGCTCCCTTGGCATATCGTTATATCAAGGTTGCACTGTAGCACAATCAAGCCTACCCCTGTCACAGTATTCATTTGCTGCAAAACCATGCGAACCATCTCGTTGAACCATTTTCTGCAAGCAAAGAAAACAAATAACATGGATCTCCTTCGAAAGAATTATAAAAAAGTAAAATTACAAAAATAATATTTTATCACAAGACAAAAAAAAAATTAATATCAATAAGTTTAAACCTTGAAGCAGCCCTTCTTAGCCTTGCGAAACCATACCTAACCCAGAAAAAAATCAAAACGCCCGCAACCCTCGCGTTGGCCTTCTGCGCGAATGTCGCGCGCGATTTCGTTGTTGACAGGATTCATGGACAGCGGACATCCTTATGAAACTTGGGGAAAATGGCGGCAGGTAGCGTTCTTAAATTTTTGTTCGTTCATCTTCTATTGCACTCTATTTTATTCGTCACAGAGGCTCTACAGTGCGAGGGTAAGTAAGGCTAGTTATCTTTTAATCTTCAGACGTTCTGTTTTTTTGTCAATAATCCTCAAATCTGTTGTCCTAAACAGTTGTATGTGAAGATTCCGCTTTAGATCTTTTCGACGCGCGTTACCTGATTAGCACGTGCAAATGAAAGTTAACTAAGCTCTAAATGATCTAGATAATAGTTTTATTGACGAAGTGGTTACTAGCTACAAGATTGTACTAAGAGTTTGTTGTCCACAGAAATTTCAGTTGCAGACCTGTCAAAAGATTTCAGTCTTAGAGTGCCACCCCAACGTTCCGACCCTGTAGCAGTTTGTGTACGTGGTGGTGATCTCACTCTGTCTCAATTATGGGGAAGTGTTTTAGTTGAGCTTAAATTTAAATCTACAGAGGTGCAGTTTTATGAGGCTGAAAGGTGAGTTCATTTTAAAATTTTATTTGACATCTTTCAAAGTCAAGACAAAAGAGTGTAGTTTTTTTAGCACAACACAGTGTTATTGAATTTATTTTCCGTCTCAATGCCCACGAAAATGCTGCACCCACTCTGTGTGCCTACTGTCAAGCAAGAAATTATTGTCACTGAATTGGTCTTTAAAGCCACTAAAGCAATAAGTTTTCAAAAGAGTTGTAAAGAATTATGAAGTAAGTGGAGTGTTGAGTGCATTGTGCCACCTATTTTTAGCTGCCATGAGTCTGTTTGCAGCCCTCCTCAAAGCTCATGTTGTTGACTGGGTAGTTATTTGAAACTACCATTTATTTGAGGCCCAGCATTTTGTACGTCTTGTACATGTCATGTTTTTACTCTAGTTGGATGTACATTCATGTGATTTCCTTTTTTATCCAACAGTTGTCCTGCTCTCAATCCTGCCAATCAGTCTTGGGCAGCTGTCTTACAGTCTTTTGTGACCAGCAGGAATGTTATGGATCACATTGTTTTCAAACACTCACCATTCAAGACGTCATGCTCTGCAGTTGAACTTGAAGAAAGGCAAGAAGTGAGAGTGTTAGCGTCATTTCAAGGTGATAAGAGTGATATCAATTTAGCATGATAGTTTTTTTTTTCACGTCAAGTGCAGATCATGCATATAAAGTCAACTCTCATTATAGGGAACACACTGGGTACATCATTTATAATCTGTAATAACAAGAGTCCATTATAGCAGGGTGTGAGGAAAAAAGTGCTGTTAACATTCATCGAGTACTATAGACTATGACAAGCTTATCAACAGTGATGGGTGGGGTGTCTGCAAGGCGAGAGTTGACTGTACAATGTATTTCTATTTACGGTAACAATATTATTAGACTGCAAGCCCAAGTTTTCTATGAGCAAATAGTCAACAAAGGACAGCCACATTTACTATTGCTCATAGAAAATGTGAGCAAGTTGTCAAATGTTTTAGTAGAAACTCAAAAGGATTGCAGTCCAAAACTCACAATTTCATGTAATTTTGAGCCAAAAATAAAAAATAATTGTTCATCTAAAGAGTAATGCACATGCAATCGTGTTCTATCGGCGATTTGGAAAGCAATAAGAGAACCAATCAGATTCACAGATTTCCAATAGATTACAACTGAGTTTCTACTAACTGGTTTCAGTTACATTGTGTTACACTGTGCATGGCAGGGGAAAAAAGAACAGGTCCAATTGCCATGGCACTCTTGTCAGTCTGTGTGAAAATTTCAACTTGACAAATGATAATTTCCAGTCAGTAAGTATTTCAAAACTTAAGACTGCAGGATGAGTTAAAGAAACAATGAGTTGAAAGCAAAGATTAATTAAAAATCCAAGCATACATTGTTCACCTTTGTCCTCTGAATGCATTTATTATAACTATGATCAAATTTTTTATTTGCTAAGTTATGATACAGCATGTGGCTTTAAATCTTCCTGTATATACAGGACTGAATGATCTGTGAATTAATTTGTTTTCATTCAGCGATTGACTGGTATTTCCCAGCAACATTTTTGGCAGGGCTGATCATATTTTACAATGCAGAGAGACTTAGTAGGTACACTGTTAAATAACCTTTTTTATTTGTGAGTATTATAACACTGAGTGCTTCTCAGATAGATACTGGCATATTATTGGGGCAACCTGAAGAATGCTTGGTGACAGACTCGCATGTAGCACTAGCATTGAGGAGGCCGGACTGGACTTGTACATGTAATTCGGAAGTGCCAAGTTCAATTCCTCTAGCTCTTCAATTTATCAGTTGTGTAGCAGCTCTCGTAAGCTTGTAATTCTACTGGTCCCCTAGTCTAGCAGCTGCTATTATTTTGGGGGCTAGGGGCATTGTTCTTGTTGTTTGTTCTATTGTTCTCTCAGCCACTCATGTGAGACCTTACGAAAGCTGCTACATGACCCCAATTTGTGTTTGGTGGTATCAAATTCAACTCCTTCCTGTTTTGTATATAGCCAACTGGTCAGCCCCCTTGGATTTTTAACACGTTCTGTTCTTTGTACAATTTTGTTTGTTTATTTTCAGTGTCCACAAAATTCTATTAGCACGGCAGTGCTAAATACTTGTACTCTGATTTATTTATTGTTATTATTTTCTGTTTATCTTATTTAACGTGAGTTCCAATGCTGCTAGTTGTTTGGCATTTGTAGTACATTATAAATGATGATTTTATATCTAATTTATTGTGGAGCATTAATACAGTGTGTACAAATAAATTAAGACAGATTGTGATGATTGTGACAGAGGTAATCATACAGTTTGTTGGTTTAATTGTCTTCAGGAATAGCGTGTTCTTCTATTCATCTGGTGTCTCACTGGGCCTCATTATGTCCCTGTTGATGCTTGTTTACATTCTGCATAGACTCATCCCTGGGGTAAGAACTTATTCCAGACTCTGAAACATACTGAAACTTTCGAAAATACATTCATAGAGGATGAAGTAAAAATATTTGTCTACAGGCATTACAACAGTACATACTACATGTATAAATTTGTTTCGAGCTTTGGGGACAAGTACCCATACCTACTTTTTTAAGCCAAATGGAGGCTTTCCTTCACAAATTTTCACAAAGGACTTGGAGCTCTGTGTTGGGAATCATAGTTAATGTCATTCTGTACAGTACAGTATATTGATGAGTAAGTTTTATGTGATGTATTTTATGTACACTGGGAAGTTTTAATACATCTTTGGGTCAGGTTCATTACATATACATTACCTGTTACGTAGCTTCTTTGTGCCTCGTAGCACATAAGGCCTCAATTACATGTACATGTATACACCTAATTGAAGAAACATTGACCCTGTGCCGAAAAACTAAAACCAGGGACGATAAGACCGAATGGAATTCTGGGTAAACCACGTTGGTGAGCTTAGTAATATTCCTTGTTGATAATCAAGATATTTTCTTTCATATAGAGCGTGATTTATGCACAGCAGTCTGTCCTATTATCATTTCATTATCATTTATTCTGTCACAGATGACAGACGATTAGTAAACATTTGGGTAGCATCGTTCATGGTTTTTGCTTTCATGGGTCAATGTTTCTTCAATCAGGTGTATTAGGATCTTTGTTACAATTGCGTCTAGTGTAGCTGCTCAGTGGATGTTGTAAACATATCAGAGTTTCGTTAATTATAAAATTATTAGGGGATTCATTATGACCACGTTCCTGCATGTACATCTGGTTTCCTTTGTGAACTCATTTTCTTTGCCTTTATTTTTCGATAATTCTGTTTAGAGAGGAGGTGCCTATGCTCTTTTGATTGGAGGCTGGAGTGTGGCAGCGTATCTAATCCAGTGGACATGGAGCAACTTGAAAGACCTGATAGTGAACCACAATGAATGGGTTATTGGATATCTTGTTGTAGTAGGTAAGAGTAATTGCAAATGCTTGCTTTTTTCCCACAAAAATGTTGATGCTTTAGACATTCATTAATATCGTTTAATGTTAGTTTTCAACTACAGCTGTACCCTTATATAATAAAGCATAAAATGAAACACAAGTACACTTAAACTACGGATGAAAGAATCAAAGTGATTGACCAAGGGCTAGATTAAAGTGTGAATCAACAAGAGCATTGCAAAAACAGCCTAAAGAAAAATCAAGATTAAAAAAGAATGAACTCAAGACAAACCTATTTATAACCAGTCAAGGCGACAGAGCGAGAAGTTTAATTTACCCCACTCAGCACCCAATTACATCGCATACGCACACACGCACCGCCCACTATCTTACTACTTTGCTCCAACGAAGGGCCAATGCTCGAAACGTCAGCCTTTCAAAATTTGCTACCGCGTTTAGTTACAATGTACCTTTATCAACTTCCAATAAAATTGAATGATCAGAAATGCTCTTTCTTTTTCAGGTATCATCAGCTTCTGTGTTTGTTACTATCACGGCCCTGTGACAAGCGATCGAGGATTGGACCTCATTCGATGGATGCTGCAGCTTGTCGGCTTGACCCTGCTCTACATGGGCACTCGCTCAGATGTGGTGTCATTCGGTGTGATAAGCACCGTGTTTTTGTCACACGTCATCCGCAGCAGTGGTATCCTAATGAGAATTCTAAAAATAATGCCTCGGAACTGGTAGGTCCACAACTAGACAACGCCTCAACTTCATTTGTTTGTATCGGTCTCTTTCTTCCCAATTTTAACCATCCTTATTCTTTTTTGGTTTGTTTTTTACATCCTTGTTGTTTTTCTTCGTTAAAGGAGCTACGTCACGGGGATTTTGCAGATTTTTTGGTCTAAAAATTTGTGGTTGGCTACTTTATCCATGAAAGGCATTATCTTCCAACATCTAAAGGAAGACGTCCTTGATTTGCGGATAGAAAAATGAAACTAAGGCTATAAATATTGAAATTTTGAAGACGCTCACAAACAACTTGAATAGTTTAGCCTTAGTTTTTTCAAGTTACAATCCATTTCCATCCTAGCCATCCGCAGTCAAAGACGCTATTTAACAGTTTTAGTGTCCTAATATAGCAATTGTTAATAAAAATGGCCCGTTATTTTTAGGTTTCCTACGCCACCAATATAAATTTTGGCTGTTCAAAATCTGTCAAAATCCGTGACAAGGCCCCTTCAACGCTGGTTTTCATTGGCGTTGGAGTCGTAACCGTAGTCGTAAGAGTGCTTACGACCAAGTGAAGATCAAAAATCGGGTTCGTAACCCGAGCGATAAGCGCGACGGAATCTTAAGGCCTGTTTTTACGGAGCACGACCGCGAACACGACCGTAAAGTAAGGTGAACGCGGCGTTCGCATTGGATAGCGTGTAAGTAATTTGTATATGAATCCGTTTACACCAAAGGCTGCCACGAACGCGGCTAGAAATTGGTTAATGCGGAAAGTCGCAGAGATTGCCTCTATAGAGAATTTTTTAGGCGCTGGTCGCAAGAATTATTTCTTGTTAAACAATCAGTTGTTTTGTTTTCGTGTAACTCGACCCAGATGACACGCGGTACGCATCAGCTCGAAAGTCGCAATGGCCGTGTTCGCGTTCGTGATCGTGCTCTGCATGAAGAGGCCTAAAGTCGGAAGAATCAAAACGTTTCCATTAATTTTTCGTCCGATTCCGCTTATGATTCCGTCGCTTATGATCCAGTGAAAACAAGATTGTCGGAGTCGCAAGCAGAAGTGGAAGAACTAACCAATCACAATGCTAGTTCTCAGGCCCTCCGAGTGCCTCCTTTCTGCTTGCGACTCCGTCAATCTTGTTTTCATTAGATCGTAAGCGACGGAGTCATAAGCGGAATCGAAAGTCTGCTTACGACTACATCGGTTTGATTTTAACTAGATCGTAATACTCTGTGCTTCTGATAACGACTACGACTCCGTCGATTGTGAAAACCAGCCTTTAAGGCCTGTTCATACTTCGCACGACCACGGCCACTGCGACTTTCCACACGACTTTCCGCTGGAAAATTCGCCCGAACCACCGTTCATACACACACGCGCTAATTCGGGCTGTGAAAATCGCTAGAAAGTCAAATTTTTGACGCGTACCGCGCGCGTGTCACCTGGTTGAGTTACGAAAACAAAAGAACTGAAAAAATGCCTTTTTAAATCTTCCGCCTTAATTACACTTTCATCCTTTAACTTTAATTTATAAATTTTTCTGCAGGGTTTCCTACAGAGTTTACTACTTCTTCTTTCCTCCAAAACACAAGTTTCTAACACAGGAGGAATATGTCATACAGGCATCAGAAGAAACGAGTAGAGCCTTAGAAGATCTTAGAGAATATTGCAACAGTCCCGAGTGTAACGCTTGGCATGTGGTTAGCCGACTGAAACATCCTTCCAGGTATGAGAATTTTGAACTCAAGATAGACATGCTTGCCAATACGAGGTTACCACTGTCAAAAGGTGTTAAACATCGTTTGGCAGTTTATTATTAAAAATAACCTTAGCCAATCACAAAGCGGAATATATGCAGTGAAGGATATATTGCTGTTGTACTCTTAACAGCAATAAACTTCCACCCCGACCCCCAAACCTCCACCCCACCCCCAAAAAAGAGAATGAAAATGCAAACGCAAAATGTTTGAGCGAAGACACGAAACGTACGACTCGTCTACGAGGTCGCCCACTACCTCTCGGAACGAGTTACTTCATTGGATCTTAAAACAATAGATAACAGGTTAAAACAATGCCCCTTGCCCTGAATAACAATAGAAGTAGTGTTTACAGCGGGCAAATAAAATAGAGGTTCAAGAGGGGTAGTGTCTTACTGCGTCTACGAGAACAACTAGGTCCACTGGGAATTTAACAAAGATTTAGATTACCATACTTCAGTGTTGACATTGCTTCTTTGAAGTACACTCCGGAGTTGGAAAGAAATATCTGTTGGACTCAATGCGATCCTGCATTGGGAGTCGACGTTACATGTTGAAGTTTACACCGCGCTTAATTTCTAGATTTGCTGCGTTCGTGGCCAGTGGACTTCACATTCCGGATGAAGAAGTAAAGGTTTATGAGGAAGATCCGTCGCCTTGGCTCACTTCTGATAGCGATGGTAATGACAGTGATCCAAACCACGATCGGGATTAACGGCCGTCACGGTTTTTATCGCAAGAATCAAGATCTGAGTCTTCGATGCGCTTGAATCAATTTATGCAACCGTGCTAGGATGGAAATACGTGGAGTCCCCCAAGTCGAGGTTTTGTCCAGTCAGGAACACTGCATGATGTGCATGCATGTGGACCTCATAAGGGGGCATCTTGCCGCGGCTCCTAAGGAGCCCTCTTATGGGAGGTGAAAGGAATGTGCAGTGCATGCGCACTTTGGTCTGGACCTTGTCTTTCCGAAGTAAGAAGCCTAGCAGTAGGTCTGAGGAATAGAACCATTGGATTTGACTAAGACACCAGAAAATAGGCAGATGTTTCTATTCAAGCAAGATGAGAAGGTTTACGAAAACACCGTCCTCACAGTCGTTGTCGTTGACGCCGCTGAAAAAAGTCTTTCCACAATTCAGAACATATGCAGTTGTTAAGGTGGAAACTATGTCCTGAAGCTGGGCTTCAACAACACACAGTTTTTGCATATCACATATCACAGTTTGCGTATCACAGTTTTGCAAACGTTTTTATACATTTTTAGCCCAATTTTCTTTGGCCTGTTGTTTAGAAGTTTGTTTGTATGCGTAACATATTAGACAACCATATTGGACAGTTGTTAAGGGACGAGAGTTTTCCTTGTATTCGAGTGCACATGCTTAAGATACACTTTGTGTGATCTATATGATGTCTGTTGCAGCCTGTGAGCAAGCTGTCTTAGTGGTAGGGTGAGGGAGGAGGGAAAGGAAGGGCTATCCTGAGAGAACTTGCTCGCAGGCTACGTCCCGTTGAAGCGGGACTCGATTGTACATGACAACGTATTAACTATTCAGTTTTATTTAAATTAGAGTGAAAGTATTTTAAATCGTTCAATTAAATCTCATTGTCATGCCGTCCGTGGAAATGCGTGGCATGCAACTGGAGTGCCGTCAACTGAACAGAGAGTTGGAGCGTTCGAGAGTTGCCGAGGGTGATGAACATCCAATTTCTCCTTAAAATGTCAACACATTTTCAAGCAGAAAGGTGATTAGAACAAGGACAGTGAACGAATGGAACCGCGTTCTTTTGATGTAATGCCAAATTCTCGTGGCTCGCTTTGAAAGAAATGCATGGCTATCGGTAAGGAGAAATTAGATTATGATCTCGGGACAAAAGAACAAGGGACATTTGTTATAAGTTGACATAAGCGACTTTCACAATTTCGTTTAGGAGCGGAAAGGGCATTGTTTAACGCTTACATCAAGATGTCAAGATTGTTTAACGCTTAACTTTGAATGTTTTTTGGACGATTGTTTAGGGAGCGGTCATTAGTTACTGGGGGTGAGAGGGTTGGTAAATGAAAGTAATTTTTATGTCAAGTTTTTCTTAATTTTGAATCTGATGTCAGTCCTTTTTCATGATGTTAGAACAATGTGGTTGACAAAAGATACACGTCGTCAATACTCAAATATGGCATGACTTTGCTTTTCTTCTTTCCCTTGGCGACATTCAAGTATTTCATCAATGGTGCCCATTTTACTAGTTAGTAAACGTGCAATAGATAATTCCTTGTCCTTCTGTTGCTTTTAAATTCGCTTGGAGAATCATGACTAATGTTTCACGGTCAGAACGGCTTTGCACCTTTGATCATAGGTGTTTTACAATGATATAAATTGATTACTTTTCATCAGTTTTGGCAGTCTTAGATTTCGAAAGGTCTATAAAATAAGAATTTTCCCAGGGGAGCATGTCCTCCGGACCCTCCCCCCCCCCCCCCCCCCTCCTGAACTTACTTGTTTTAGTCGGCAGGCCTCTCAAGCCTCACGCAATCTTACGAAATCTTATGCTTTCCAGCTGAAACAATTATTTCTCACGCATGAAATTACTTTCGTTCAAACGTTCATTTGCAGTAGAAAATTGCCACCAAGGAATGATCGTCTCAAAAATAGAGTGTTTCGCTATTTTTTTGCGTTTATACCTGCTTTGATTTGAATAGCTTCTTCAGCCAGAAAAGTTAAAACAGCTTATTGGAAAGTGCCATACTGGTCCTCGGAATTGCAGAAAACGGATCTAAGAAGATTAAATCTTCGAAATTTCCTAGTGGGACATGCCCCTAGACTTCCCTAGAGTACACAAAGCTTCGCTTATTAAGTTCCAAAGCTCGCCATAATGTTGATTTTTAACAGGAGAGCTCTGGTGCTGCAATCACCAATAGCATAAGCGTAGAAAACAAACGAAATACAATGAGCTACAAACAATGGTTTCCACAACACAAGACGCACGATGTGTTTAGTTTTTGTGTGTGTGTCCATTCAACGGGGAGGGAGGGTCGCATTTCTTTGGGCTCCTATTTGGAAAGGGTCACAATTTTTTGGGCTCCAGTTTGTGGTAGGGTCACAATTTTTGAGCCCACCTCTTCACAAATTTACCTGCCCCCACTAATTAATGACCACTCCCTCATAAAAGTGCTTAATATAATTAGCGTAAATGGTCGCCACCTTGAATTGATAGTAAAGAAAGTAGAAGGAGGAAGGAGATAAATTTGTACGTCATTGACTCGAGTTATTTATTGATATTCAAGCTCTTTTTACACTGTAGTTTTTTATTGTGCTTTTTTACTGCAAAAATAAAGATTTGTATTTAAATTTTACAGTCGTCCAGTAATGATAATTAGCTTCTTTCGTTGGATTCCAAATCGGGGATTGTTGGAATCGTCTCCTAAATTGGAGCCAAGCGGGAGGGTTCGAACAACCGAAGCTATACGGTTTTATAGGAAGGTCCATCGTTTAGGGTTTTAGCCAGTGGCCTTCACGGAAAGCGTCAGCCAACAAGAAAGAAAAAGATTACCGTCAGATGAAAGTTTCACTGTCAATCTTTTTGCAGGTAATTTTTATTGCCAACGCAGAGAAGGGTCTCAATGGACCTTTTCGTCAAGGGTCGAATGAATAAAAATTTTCCGTCAACTCACAAACGAAGGTTATTTTGATACTGTCGATCACCAAAGTCGGTTCTGAATGGATAAAGGATTTTCTTTGATTAAATCTCAACAACATCAAAAGTTTGTCTCAATGAGTTAATTTGTCAACTGACTAATGGGGGCAATGTTTTCTGTCAACAGTCGCAAGGGGTTCACAATTGGCTTAAAGCATCGTGGGGATTTTGACCGACCTTTTCTGCTCAAATTTGCTATAAAACCCTTGTTTAAACTAATAATTTTAGAACAACAAGAAAAAGAATCGACCAATTTCTTAAAGAGGAACAAATTTTGATCGTTTCTAGCGCATTTTGGAAAAAAAATTAGCCTAGCGTATTTTAAGTTGTTAACTTTGACCCATTTCATCTAGGCCCAGAGACACCCATCGACACGTTTGGTACACTGGATAGTAATTATAGGCATAAACTGGACCATTATTTCAACACAGAAAAGATTCGTAGCTTTTCAAATGACACTTAATCCCTGTAATACTTCCCCTTTAAGCGTCAATGGTCCGAAAGATGAAAACTTTTCAAACCACAAAACACCACAAAATGGTTTGGTTTTGAACAGCTGCCGCCAAAGCCACGCATGCAGTGAGACAGCCATGGAGTGTACAATCGTGCAATGTCTCCCCATGAAAAGAGGAAAACGTCAACCTCAACAAGCTCGGAGCAGCCTAACAGTGTAATTCCTATAATTATGAAACGCCATGACTGTCACAGTGTATAACCGTTCTTATCATCACACATTTCCGTTCCACTCTGCTAGACCCATTGTCTTTGATCGGCGCTCGTGTTCATTGAATGACGCATCGCGCGAAAAATCTCCAGTTTAGAAATGTTCTCATGACTAAACTACTTCATAAATTTGGATTTCCAACGCTTCACTTGGAAACCGTTGAAGCTGAAAGGCGGACCAGGCGAAGCATAGTTGTTTTCTTTTTTCAAATTCCATCTATTCACTTGGCTGTGAACTGTAAAGAGGTGATTTTACCTTCCTTTCTCCCTTTGCGTTATTAGATTTTGTTTCTTTGAGTGGAACGTTTTAGAGTTTTCCGTACTTGATTATCTGTGTTCAAATGAAAGCAACACAAACAGTCCTTAGAATGTGTGATATTGTTTACTTGGGTCACCTGTTACTGGTGTTAAGTCAAACACCGATGATCGTGCAAGCTTTCCCTGCGGCGTTATGCATCCGTTGATTGATTCAAGTTTAAAAAAGGAGAGAGAATTGTTTGGTTTTTTTCCAGGGTTTTTCACATTTGTTTCCTCCTAAGTTGCTCTTTCAAAATCACAAAAGTGTTTGTTGATTTTTTTTCTACAGCACCATTTGTCATTCTGTCAACGAAATGACACCAAATATAAACAATATACGGGAAAGAGTGATTGGTTCATTACCCAGGAAAAATAGAAAATAGCAGATCAACATACAAACCAGTTAAAACTGTTTCTTTTCAGGTATCCACAGCTAAAAACGTGCGAAAAACTTTATTAAGGGTTTCATTTATTTTTTCAATTTTTCTGAGACAAACGTTTGGTATCGTTAAGCATTTTTAGCCGTGTCAAGGTCTATTGAAATTAAGCACTTGAATTCCGCAACACGGACCACTAAACACTGTAACACCGGTAGCGTCCCTCATCGTTTATGCATTTCATCATTTTCAAACCTATCATTCAACAGATATCTCCATAGCACCAGCAACCTAAGGCAAAAATAAACTTCATATGAAATATTGGAGCAATCCAAAGACGCATTGAGAGGTCTATATCTCTCTTATTCCGTGGGCTTTTTGATCAAGTAGTTTACGACGAAGTATTAAGTCAAGTATACTCGAGTCTTGGGTAGCAACATTCGAGATATATTCAAGTTTAGTTGACTTTCTGTTCTCCAAACAATTAGACACCCGCTAGATATTTGTTTTAAAGTTTAGATAACACTGGTCTTGACACTGGTTAATAACGCTGTTATTTACCGGTAGATTTGTATAAGCAACATGCACCTAGGCAAGATTCCTATGAAGCCAAGCGTGAACACAATGGCTGCCACGGTCCCCGCATTGAACAAAAGAGATACCATGAATTATTTACCGGTCGGCTCTCATAAAACTCCTTGTCGAACAATAGCAGTCGCATATAGCGGATAAGTTTGCACTGTAAAGGTGAGGGATAACTTTTCTACCTTTGACTTTGTCTAGCTTTTGTGGTTCTGACTCACAAGAGATAAATTTTCTTATTGACTGATCAGACAAAATATAAGAACTTATTTACTTCGTGTTTTTTTCTAGGCTTAGCCATGGATTTTAGGCTGGTCTTCTGTTCCCTTCTATTTGTGGTCGTCTCAGTGTCTGCCAAGTCAACACATCGAGGAAGTAAGTTGTTATATTCTTTGTCAGGGAGTTTATAATTTTAATATCAGTACAATCTTTTATAAAACGAGCTTCATTATTTGGCAAGATAGGTAAGTGAGCTGCTCTCAACTAAGCCGTTGTTTAAGAGGTGAAGAAATTCGACAAGAGCAGTAAAGCACCATTCTTAAAAATAGGAAGAGTAGAAACCTTAAGGTGAAACAAATAAGAAGATTGCTTAACACAATCTTCCTCGAACCATTTTTAATTTCAGTCGGTCTTTTTTTTAACTATATGTATACAAATTGGACGAGCGGTTTAAAATATTTGATCCCAAAGCGGCGGAAAAAATGAACAGGTGCTTTATCTTTCTTCTCGCAAGGTCGTAGCGTAGAACAGGAAAAACATTCAAAATGTCAGTTGTCAGTAGTGTTCTAGTGTAACGTCTAGTGTGATTTAGTTCATTGGTATAAGTGTACGGTTTACCGAAATGTCTTTTGATTTAAGTGAATCGCAATTCTAGCAAGTAATAAAATATTGATCGCAAAAGCTGATTATTAGAAAGCTGATGTAAAAATCAAAAAATAGTATTTCGTTTAGTATGTGGGTTTTATCAACATTAAGATATCATGAGGACATCCGAAAAGTATTTTTTTTTTCTTTTATCTTATTTAACGATTTTTAAAGAAGTTCCATTGAAATACAGTTTTCTAGAGTTTGACAGTAATGGTTGAAGTGATCTCTTTAAAAATCGCGCGTTTATCAGAAGTCTCTAAAAATGGTAAAACATACCTTCTGAATTTCAATAATGGAGTTCAGTTTATTTCTTAAAATTAGTCGAGTTCGAATCGCAAATTTTACCAAACTAGAAGGTCAGATTTATTTACGCTCTTCCCCCCTGCAATTTCAAAATAGACCTGTTTCAGGTTATCAAAAATTCATGCGTTCTTAAGAAATGCTTTTCTATCAGAAATACGGGTAGTTCTCTACTTTAGTTTCAAAAGATGCGAAGAGTAAAAACAAAATGAATGAAATGGGAGCCCTTTACAATTCTTGCGATGTATAGGGATGATATTATATTCTTTATTTTATATTCTACGTTTTTTGAAGCCGTTAGCCTTCATGAAACGTTGTGTAACTATTTGATCACTGTGATCTGTTCTCGCGCGTGAAACAGCAGTCAACAATTACGCTCGCAAGCTCCAAGACTGTGGTGTCTTTCCTAAATGCCATACGATCCTTCAACTGTTAGCTCAGATAAATTGAAAGGATTTTTATCAAGGCCATATCACGTGGCTGATTATTTCCTTTATTCTCCTGACCTTTCGGCCCGACGACTATCGATATTGTAAGGGGAAATGAGAAGTTGATCACTTGGGAACTAAACACGGATCAGAGACAGGATTATAATATATTGTAGAAAATTCCAGATGAGAAAATGCTCTAGAAACTACCAAAGTATCACTTTTAATAGACGATGTTTATGTCTTTGTGGGTTGCTTTCAGTTTATAGTTGGTGTGGGGGAATTTTATTTCCTTTGGCAAAAATCACCCCAGCCGAATTGCAGACCTAACGACGTTTTTCTGTCCATTTTGAAGGTATATTCAAAAGAAGCCCGAACCCATGCCCGCCCGGATGTCCCGGATCATGCGCCCCGTCATGTACAGCGGTATGTTGTGCGCCTCCACCACCACCACCACTTCCACCTCTTCCACCACCACCACCCCCACCACCACCTCCCCCACCCGGTCCTCCTGGCCCTGATGGTCCTATGGGTATGGCAGGCCCTGCTGGTCCAGATGGTCCCAAGGGACCGCCAGGACCTCCCGGACTCCCCGGCCCACCCGGTCTCCCTGGTCTTCCCGGTGCACCAGCTGGACCCCCAGGACGTGATGGCCCCATGGGACCTCCCGGACCGTCTGGACATCAAGTGAGTATGATGATATGTAGTCTCGCATATAACAACAAGAAGAGCAATTATTAAAAAAACGATGGATGTAGTTAAACATTAACTACCATTGTATACCCTTAGAGCCGTTATTTTCTCACTGTACTGGCCGTGAAGAAGACTAGCTTTTCTAGTTAGTAGCAGCCTTGCAATCAATTTGGTTTTATCAACATTAAGAGCGGTTTGGTTTTAAGAAATTGTCTTTGTACAGGTAAGATCTTGTTTGACCTTGAACAGTTGTGGCTCAGAAGTAACTTCAAACTGAAATTCAATTTATCCATCGCGATGAAGATTTCTTGAAGGTTGTAATTGCGAGCGACGAATACTCTGGATACACGATCACGATCAGTGGACCACTGATATTATTCAGTGCTCTCCATTCTTTCGCGTGTTTTACAACATTGAAGGAAAACTTCAAGCCCGCGTTTGACGTTTGCACATCTCGTTGAGAGCCTGCAGCTGGGCTATGCTACCATGTCTTTGTAGCTTGAAATATTAACGACTACATTTTTTTATTCAGGGACCACCCGGTGATCTCGGCCCTATGGGTCCCCCCGGAAACCCTGGACTGCCTGGACCCCCGGCTCCTCCCGGTGGCATGCCTCCGTGCCCACCCGTCTGCGTCCACACTTGCATCAAGGCTTGTGCGCCACAGTGCTGTCACGGTGGTCGCAAGAAGAGATCTCACCTCCTGGAATAAAAACAACGACAACATCAACAATTGCAGCTATTTTTATACTCCTGTTCCGACGAGTGATACGAGTTTTTATCACACCGCTGAGCGAATGATATTTAGTGATACCCTTCCTAAATCGTTGTCTTCCCCGTTAGAGTTTAGAATATTGCTTTTCAGTTTGTTTTATGTTGTATATTCATAGTGAAATCTCAGCTCGCTTAGTTTTTGTTGTTTTGCTTTTGAAATAAAAACAGTTGTAAGCTTTCAATGGAAAGGTGCGTGAGTTTCGAGGCTTCGTGCATCAGAGTATCGCAATTGTCGTTGATTTGTATTCCCTTGGCCTTCAACGGGCTTTGGTATATGAGACATTGCATGTACTGA
Organism: Meandrina meandrites; assembly: GCA_963693305.1. Classification (NCBI taxonomy): domain Eukaryota; kingdom Metazoa; phylum Cnidaria; class Anthozoa; order Scleractinia; family Meandrinidae; genus Meandrina; species Meandrina meandrites. The sequence continues at coordinate 30,966,787 of OY855908.1, forward strand.
TAAAGTAGTAGGAATGAAGCAATTATTTGAAATGTTTAATAAAATTATCTCTCTTAGTACACTTTTGAGTATCTTTGTTTGTCTTTTTCCTTTTTCACCTGGTAGCTCGCACCAGCTGTTAAAATTCCTTCTCGTTAATTATAAGTAGACTCTCACATTGTTGCTTATCCTTTGATTTTTCAAAGGTATAAAACATTTATTTGGCAGTTAAAGTTGATTCAATCGACTTGTTTGTGTTTTTCTTTATATTACACGTGCCAAAAGAAAAGATATATAATACACCATTGTCTCTTGGTGCCGTTATAATCAGTTGTGACCCATGACCATGTGCATTGCATGTTGGGATAATGGGCCAACACATTTTGAGTTCAACTTATACAAGATAGGATGCATTTTATATAAACAGTGTACTTCCCCGACGATAACAAGGCATTATCCCAGAAGTACCTTGAACCTGTCTGCCAATTTGAGCTTATATGGCGTACTCCTCCCATATTTCGCTAATGTTTTCGCCAGTTGTTTAAAGCTTTTTATGCAATAGACCACGCATTACGTGTTTACTGGTTGAAGACCAAAAGAATAGTTTGAATTCAATTACCCGAGAAGAAGGTGGAACTGAAGATTTCCAAGCTAAATTAATCGCAACTGTCTTATTTTGCTAATTAAAACAACAAATACGCGATCAATGAATCGCATTTACACTCTTTAAAAAGAACCATCCATAAGGACGTTGAGGCTGAGATTTGACCCAAAATTTAAGAAAATGTATGGGCTAAAATAAGAACATCCTCAGGCTCGTTCAAATAATACGCGTTCTTTAAAAAAAGAGTGTACTTCAGTAAACCCACCAATCGCAATAAGCGTATAGTTTCCACATCGATCAAGTCATTTTATAATTTTTTCGCCTTTTGTGTTGATAGCACTTTCGAGAGCTCATGGCAGGTACCTGTGTCACAAGTTGAGATTTTTTGGTGGTGGTGTTCCTGAGTGGTTTCATTACACGGTACAAATGTATTTGTCGTATAACGAAATCTTATGTGCTTGTTTAAAAGGAGTCGAAACGATTTTCGGCAGATGCATACATATTAACATCTACTGTGGAAAGGGAAGAAGAGGAAGAAGAGAGGACAATTGATATTACGATCCAACACTGTTTTGGTCGTCACCCGTCTCCACAAATTGTCTGAGCCCGCGAGCTTTCACTAAACTGTTGCTTAGCAATGTGGTGTATCGTTATGGTTTCCACGCCAAGCTGAAGCAAGAGTTTCTCAATTGGAATCAAAACTCTGAGTTGTATTGACGAAGATTTGTCAAAAACGGCACTTGTTCCCTTCCTTTTTTAAGCGAATAACCACCTCCCAACCATGAAAACAAGCCTTTTTCACTCTTCTTTATCGGTGAGTTTGTTTGTCCGTTTGTTGGTTTGCTCATTTGCTTGTGCGCTGTCTTTGTTAAGTATTTTCTTAACTTTGTTTAATCGGTTCATAAACTTGACTAAATTGTCTCTTCATTGTTCATTTAGTAATGTGTTTTTCAATCACCTTTATTCAATACAAATTATCAATCTCTTGATCCCGTCACATACGTTCTTAATGTATTTGCCCTGGAGGTGAAAGTCATTTAACACTGTTTTTTCTGATAGTCTTTTTTTAGTTTCAGCTGTCCAATAGAACCCATGAAACCAACAAGAGAGAAACAAATAACTTGTTTACCTGAACGTGAAGGCATTATTACCAATATCAACTTACCGGCCATTATCGTGCATTTATCTTAAAAAATTCTGGCTTGTTACTTGGCGAACAAAGAAATCAGCCCAAGCGAGGTCGACTCGTAGCTTATGCTCAGTTATACAAAGAATGCTACGACGCTTTCGAGTTTTGCAAGCCAATACAATACTTTTTCACAATTTTTACGCAAACAGCCACCCACGCAAGCTTTCGTGACAAGTTCGATTGGAATGGCTGGGCGCGGGCCGGGCGCGTCGAAATCCTGCACGTGCAGAGTGTCGAGAAATTGACACAAAGCACGAAAGCTAACTTTACGCAGCCTTGGTGAGTAACTGAAGTATTTTAAGTTGTATTTAATATAAATGTGAATTTATTGCATCGCTACATGTCATATGCGGAGAAATTATTCGAAAGCTTGGAGTGCACTTTCCAATTTAATAACAGCAACAGAATTTTCCAATATTTGTTTCTTTCTGATAATGAGCTCTACTTTTATAAGCTTCAGCTAAAAAATTGCTGAATAGGAATGCAGAATTCTACTTTTTCCCAGGATTGTTGTCATATATTATCAGAAATGTGAAAAAATGATTTTCGTGACTCCAAATTGGATGCGGATAATTAAATTTGTCCCAGTTGTTAATTGACCCATCCTCGTTAAAACCTTGAAACACAATCATGCGTCTGTTGTAAAAAGATGCAGATGCACCACATGCAGACGAGAGAAAGCTGCAGTGTCAGTTTGCACAGAAATGGCTTTCGAAGAAAGAACTAGTTGAAGGCTAAACCCGAATAATGTAAAATAAATTTCCCCCGCATTCAGAACCTCCTCGTGTGCAGTTGTAAATAATACATAACAGTAGGGCAATAGGCAATTGTGACATAACAAGTTTTGCAGATTATACAAGGCGCGTTTACGGTAACGCAGCTCGCTGTATCTTAAATTGTGGATCTCAGTATGCTGAAAATTAAGGCATCTTTTTTATACGTAGTCGAACAAAATGTTGGCTAGATCAAGATATTAACAATATATTCATGTTTGATAGTGGTTGTGCGCTGCTCTATTCAACGGACGAAGGTACATGCATGCATTTAACTTAACATCTTTGTGCTGAAGAAACCCATTTTAGCTCATTTTCTCAAACTTGGCCTGGAACTTTTAATAGCTAAAGTAGTTTGAGCAAGAATTGTGTGTACGGGCAAATTTGATACAATATTGTAGTGAATCAGCCGTGAAATCCAACTAGAGCTCGTTCAAGTTGTGATAATGAAACATAGTTTCATTCGCCTTTGTGGAATTGTTTCTGCATGCTAAAACGTTTGTCTTTAAATGTCTTTCACTCAGTTTTACCAAAAATAGGTTGTCTTTTCACCTTAACAGCTCCGGACGTGGTGTTGGTACTTGCATTCCTTTTGACGGGCCATGAAGTACAGTCATAAAGGGCCGTGCGATGTGGGTGAATTTGTAAAGTAAGTAGCTGCTTACTGATTAAATACTGATGTAAACACAAACCGGCTACAAAATAAGTCTTACGTACATGTTCATTTTTGCTGAAGAAAGTTGCATAGGACTGACTTGGTTGCACATTACAGCGTGCACTGACAACGACAAATGTACTACAAAGTGTGTAGAAGAAGAAAAAATGTACCCTTCCCGGCCCACAGGTCGCAAAGGGTAATTGAATGAGTGAATTCTTGTTGCTTTTGATATACTTTCAAACAGTGTTTTTTTCCTTCCTTACATATATTGTATAAATGAGGGGTTTTCAATGGCATCAAAACACATTTGTAAACCTAGGCAGCCAAATGTTTACTGTTTGAATTGGACCCATGCAAATGTAAAGCTTCGCCGAGCAGTTCCTCTTAGATATTTTTCATGTTAAAATTTTGCGATACATTTCATGTTTTGTCAAGAATAAAACGTTAAATGAAATATCTACGCTGGTGTTTTTATATTTTTTCGCATGCAAGGAAGCATGTATAAAAGCAAGGGCGTTTGGCAAGATGGCAGTTTTGCAGAGGTTGTTCGTCTGCCGAAGGGATCCTGCATTTTGGAAATGAACGAATGCCTGTGATCTACCCAAACTGTGTTTTCAGTACAATTTCAATACAGTACAAATATGAAAAGGCCATTACTTCCATCGTTTACTCCTCAGTTAAGAAGTGTTATTTCTAAGAATTTTATAGTATTGAAGTAGTGCCCTGAGCTGAGAAGTACTCCGTGATCACGTTGCGTATGCCATGGAAATACTTTTAAACGCCTTTTTTAGTAATAACGCCCGACCACGTTCAAATTGGACAAATTGATTTTCGAATGAACAGTACCATAAAAGCCTTCACTTAAAAACTCATACTCTAGGGTTTCATTGCATCCACAGATCTTGGCTTAAAGTTAAAATAACATTACATGACTAAATTTTGGCTTTCAATGATGGCAGAAATAATTAATTTCCAATGGTCCCTATGGAAAACGCAAAATAATTTTCAATATTGTTTATTACATCTTTTTTTCCATTGAACAAAAAGACAGCAACAGCAGCAACAAGAAAAAAATTAAATAAAGCAAAGCAATAGAGCTTCAGTTCCAGAAAATTCGAAATGATGTGCAGCGATAATTAAGCACTTCCAGATGGCTTGAAACAAAGATCAAAGTTTAAAAGTACAAGCTGTTTTCAATAAGAACGTTTAATAATTATTTCGCATATACTCACGGCGACACCAAACTACAATTTATAATTGAACTGATTAAGGTCAGCGTTGAGCACAGTCTTCATAGTGAAGTTTAAATTTTATCTTCTTGATGAAAGAACAGTTCCTCTATACGTGTATCTTCCTTTCTCCTACAAGTTAACGGCGAATTTCATTTGCAGACAACAAGTAATTTTCCGTCCATCAAAAATCAAGTGGCGTTTAGGCATTCTGTGAGTTGAACATGTTTTTAAGTCATTTCTGTTATTGACTATCAAAAGATGAAACAGTATCCATATGAATGAAACGCAGTGGGGAGTAGAATTTTTTGACAGGCCAATCATCGATAACCTTTTGCAACAAAGACTTGATGACATTCTAAATCATTACTGATACAGCCTTACCTATCCTTTGGAAGGATACAATTTGGATATGGATCAAATATTTCCACTGGTAGGTGTGTTTATTGTGTGAATTGGCTGACTGATTTGGTGTTCTGGTCCCTCGAGGTGGAACGTTTTACGTAGAACGAATACCAGAAATTGAACAATAACAAAGAAATGTCTTGCAGGCTTGTACATCTTTACGTCGTTACAAATGAACTACAGAGTAGAGCACTTCATTGACTCTACCCACGATTTCAAATATTTGGTGCCTTTAATGCACAGCTTGCTGTATTGCATAATACTTGAACTATATGCTTTATAAATATTTTATGCAATGTTTGCGCACGGCGTTGCAGAACTCTCTCTCTCTCGCTCTCATTAAAACCTTTGTAGAATATGAAGCAATATCTATTGGTTGAGGGCCTGCTCGTCTATGTCTAGTCCATACCCTGCCCCATAAATAAGAACATGTCCTTGTGATGACAATAGATTACTGTCTCGCGATTCAACATGCAATACTTCGTTTGGGTGGAGAATAGCGCTGAACAGACCTGGATCGTTCTTATACTCTTAGCATTCCCTGTATGCGGTTTTTTCGGAATCACAAGTTCGTTTCATGATAACTGAATCGCACTAACATCATGTTATTTTAAGGGTGCTTTATAGCTCAAATTTGCTCTTTATCATAAGTTCTTCGGCATCCTTCCATCGTGGTGTACTCTTTTATTTCTTCTCGCTTTCAGTACGTAGGAAAATCGTGATACACTGTAGTAGAAGTAAGTTTAGGCCCTCCTTCAACTGGGACAGGCTGCTCTTGTCACAAGGTGAAAAATAAGGGGTGGCGAGAGATTGCGACGCAGACTGAGACCAACATTGTTTCGATTTCAAGGTGCCAGAGACTTTTCTTAGCCTTTTCACAGAAATCGAGCTTCCGATACATTCTTGCGCAAAAAATCGGGACGAGGAGTGAAAATTCAGCAAGTAGTCTATTTTCTGGAGGACTAATTCGCGACCTCTAAATTAATTGTTGAACTGACAGAAGAGCAAACTGTTTACAATGGGAATGAAGAAGAAACATCGTAAAAGAAAAAATAAAAAGAACAAGCTGTCATTTGTACTGTAGGATACGAAAATATTTATGAATTTCGCGTATGAGGAAGTTTTGGACTAAACAGACTCCTTTGTCTCACGCAGCCATAGCTACTTCTCCTTTCAGAACGAATCAAGCAGCGAGTTTTGCAAGAGAGTGATTCGTCTTCAGCAATACTTGCAGTAAATCTCTGAAATCTATTAATTGAAGTTCTAAAACGAAATGCACTGTAGTGAAAAGAAACTCATAGTTCACAAAACGTCGTTGACAGAAATATTAAGTTTTTTGTTGTTGAATAATACTGCTTTACCGACCTATGTGGATCTAGTCTTTGTGGAATATCGGGAGATTTAAATTTGGGTCATCGTGTGCTTGTGCTGTAGAACTTCTTTCAGAGTCCATATTTTCTGATGTAAATCAGCTCAAGCACAGAAATCACCCCGTAGTCTTTGTCTCCATGGTATTGGAACTCATTTCAACAAATGCAAGCATGCACATATCCATTCAATGTCGATATAGTTTTTTTACTTTCTAGACATTCATAGTTCGTCCCAGTATCCATCTCAGTGTAGTTAACAGTTCAATCTTAAAGAAAGATGATAAATTTACCCATCCCGTCATGATAGTTATGTTGCATTTGCCCGCATGGGTACAACAACAGTGTTTCTCAGTTAGACGAGTTTGCTTTATGCCAACCCATTTGTCGAATAGAGTTTCTGAATTGTGACAACTTTTTTTATTCAAGAAAAAGAGGTATTGAAGGGCTGTAGCGATAATACCTTCAATTCTTCATTTCGTTTCAAAGTGATTGTCATACAGGAACCTTTATATGGTGACCTTTGGGTGCTTCGCACCTGGATGCATACAAAAGGCGATTCACTTAAATTTCGCGGCAATGAATATAAAGCGCGGTTGGAAAGAAATTGAGCAGTATGCAATGAATGCCCTGTAGCAACAATTAGCCTCTTTTTATTTCATTTGCATATTAACATTTTTCTTCAAGCCTTAAATCGGTGAACGTTGGCTGACATGTGGCTTATTTGTGTACGATAGGCGCTTCACACAGTTGTGTTATTTGTCGTCATCTACTACACTTCGAAAGTTTAAGCGACGATTTTTACCTTACGTTCTATCCTGACACATAACATGAAGCCCTGTTCTTCGCAAGGACAGTGTAAAAGAGCGTTATTTGGCTACATGTACCACAAACTAAGTGTTTTCAAAGAGAACTTGCTCAATACATGCTCATACGTGTTATGCTGTAGCCATTACGCCTTTCTTATTTTACTTTAAAAGACTATCGTAAAGAATTTCTATACAGTATTCTTTCAACTGATCCATCTGAACGCATTCATAAGCGCGGTATCGGATTGATTGAGAACTAAAGCTTAAGCTATCACAGTAGGCAGTGACAAACGTTAATGTACCTTTGTCGCCACATGACCGGGCGTTTCATGCCGTCATGCATGTTTTCTGATTTTCGGCTTTGGAAAAATAGTCCTCGCTGACGGGGCTTCTGAAACCTTTTTATTATTATTACTTAATGCAACAGTAGTTGAACTTCTCTTACGGAATTTACACAGGGCTTCGTACGTTCCCCATGCATGCGTCGTAATAACTGAGGTGCGGTTTAATCGGACTGTTACTTGAGCCCTTTCTCTTTTGACTTTTCACTCTCAATCATGTATAGCAATGACTTCCCTCATGAAGGATCAGTTCTAAAACCATACAGTATTGCCTATGCTAGAAACCAACTAATGCTAATTAACTGAGAAATAACGGAACCTATCTGTGCTCTTAATTGCCCCTTTTACATGGAGAGAATATTGAGAGGGAGTGTTTCATTTGCATCACAGGACAACATCAAAGTTTTACTATAAGTCATACAAGGAGCACCAACACAGCGTCTCGTAATCTAAGTGATCGATGATTTGTTTGGAAACAGCAGAACTGATCAATTTTTCTTTGGTTCTGAAAATTCTTGAAAACATGCTTAGCCTGAAGGTAAATGGATCGATGCCAAGCTATATGATCGTATTCTTGTTACCACACCTTAGAGCATGCATCAATAACTGTGTACTTTGAACCATGATACCATTTATTATGGCATCGATGACATAATCGAAAGAATTTTTGGCAGACTGAACCGGCTTATACGATCAGCAATTGAACTCGCGGGTCGGTTTTTTATTCCATTTTGTTTCATAAAGCAAACGCGAGATTTTGCTTGATTCTGTTAACTTAAATAAAAAAGATGTCTTTTTTGACAATCTGTTCCTTCTGAACCAGCTATTCTGTGTCTGTACATCATATCAGCATAGTTAATAAAGGGAATGGCTGTGAAGCCCGGCAAACATCAAACAGGAAAACAAATGGCCACGATTTATGTTGGAAGGTCCACGACTCTGCACATCTTTGTTTTGCGCTCATACACCATGCATGAATTATGTAATCCGGCAATGTTTCTCTTGGTTAGTTGGATGAACACACGTAACCGCCAATTGTATTTTGTCAGGTTTAGTGCAGGGTCAACCTCCCAAAAGCAAACAGAAACATACAACAAAGAACTTCAGGCTTCATAACCATTTCCCTCTATTAACTGTGATATCAGTTAATCGAGTTTGAAGAACTAAGACCAGACCACAGCTACGAAAGTTACATAGCATTGTGTTGTTGTACGGACGGTTTATGTTCTTGAATGCCTTACACCACATCACAATTTGCATTCTAAACGTGCATCCATCGAATTGACTTAAACAACTTTATTTACTTATTTTTAAGATCGCATTTTTGCTGCTGTCGACGATCCAGACTGTCCTCGCTGGCCATGCGACATCACAGCACTCCAAGTGCCAAATTCAGTCGTTCTATGCTCGAATGTACGGCTCTGGCGGAGGAAACCTTCTTCGGGTTCATTTGAATAAAAGAGGCATACCAACCAACGCAACATTCACTGGCACTTGTGACAACGCCACCTTAAGGTTTACACGTAAGCTGAAGTTTGTCATGGCATTCAAAGACCCACCTTGCACCTCAAACTAAATAATGCTACTTATAATTATTACTATGAGCCCCGATGATAAAATAGGATTAAGTAAACTCCAAGATAAAATAAAATTTGAAAAACTGTGTGGCACAAATGTTCGAGTAAAAATCAATACTTATTTAGGTATTAGTGTTTGTTTAAACAGTAAGTTGATTAAGTTTGGAGGCCCAACTTTTATTCTGACATCAGGCTTAGTATCCAGGGGACTCAACACTGATTTTACTTTCATTTGGAAGTTATGACGCGCGCTGTGTTTTTTTTAAGTTGCATTTTAACCACTGTAAAAGAGAACGTGTCTTATTCGGTTGGGGGTGTCTCATTTGTCAAGAACGTTGTAAAAAAAGCCAACATAACAAAACAATATTGAACTAGGTTGTTCGGTTAGTATTGGGGAAATGATGGTCTCTTTCTGTTTTGCAAATGAGTTATGACAGCTCGAAACATCTCTGCACAATTATGGAAAGTAAAGAGTACTGCACATTTCCCAATTGTTGTAAGTTCGGAAAATTCACTTAGAAATCCGTACAGTTAACTTACCTATGTCTTTGTATTTTTGCTCGGCATTTCAAGACTTCATTGAAAAGCGAATGGTCATCAATGGTGCAATGGTAGCCTCTTTCCGATGGACAGAAAATACACATTATGTACTGGCTGTCAGGCAAGGAACTCTTGTTGTTAAGGTAGGAACATTCATCGTACTTTTTATCACATGGTTCCTAAAAAAACTATCTAGTTTTCTAATTTTTAAGATGCTTTTTTGTCTATTTCCTTCTTCTAGTTTGCTCCTCAAGTTGGCTTTTCTAGAAACCATTGGTTTATTTTGAAGTCAGCCTGTGACAAGTGCTATGTAGGCCTGAATAAACTTCAAACATTCTCAGTGCCTCATTTGTACGTTAAGTCAGATTCGTTTGGATTCCCTTTTGTGGAAGCAGTGGCTGGGCGCATGGCATGGTTTGAAATCATGAATTCTGCTTGCCCCTAATTGTAAGGTTTAAAACAAAGGATGTACGTTCCACTCTCTCATCAAACAAATGCTTCGTTCCAGAAAAAAATAAACAAAGAATAAAAGGAAGTGATATTCATTTCATGGCAAGAGAAGCTTTCATGTCCTTGAATTATAACAATTAGAAAATGACGGATAAACTTAAAAATTAAATGATGTTTAATTCGTAGGAATCTCGGCGAAATACTTGAAACAAATCAGTGTGGTGATCATACTCTTCAAAAAGCAATAATTGTCGTTTTGAAAACAAAGATAGGGAAACGTTTAAAGAGTCTTTTCAACCCTTAAAGTTTGATTAGCACTCTTAAAAGCTAAATCAACATTTTTAGACGGAAGTAGAGACATTGTACGGGGGTGTGAAAATATCCGTAAGTGAAGAAATGAATGAACAAGGTTAACATATGATGAACTACTTAAAATTAAAAATTGTTCATTTATGCCCCCTGTAATCAGTCATAACCGTGCTCCCTAATTTCTGACTCCTTTTTCAGTGGCCTGGTCACGCACATTAGGAGGTGTACTTTGAACTATATCTGGCCTCATTTTGACAAAGTTTTTTGTAAGTTAACCTTGACTAGCATTAAGTGGGAAAAATAATGATTTATGTCCATTTTCATTCTATTTCTAATGAAGTGACCTTTGAATACACAAAATAAATTTTCTTCTTGAAACTAACTCCATTGTAAATACGCTAATAATTTACGGTACTATATCACGGATAAAACTGGGCTTGGGGAACTTAAAATAACAGCTTTTCTTAGTTTCCCCTTTTTGTCAAAAAAGGAAACCTAATTTTTAGATCGTTTGTTTTGTCCCATACTGTTTTGATCTCCGTACAGGCTAATCCTAAATATTATTGAAAATTCAACTAGCTGCAAAATATGATGTTTACGTTAAATTTATAAACAAGCAATTATATGTTCTTACCGTACTAGCATCGTGATTGTCCTGAGAGCAACTGGTTTATAAAATCGGTCATGACTTCTGTGTAGGCCTCTTTGTAAGATTACTTTGTCGGTAAGGAATAGTAGTAACCTTTTTACTGAGCCACTTCACTTGGCGTTAAAACGAAGAACAAAGGACTTTTTTTCCACCTGTTGGACCTCAGTGTGCTTCCACATTTATTATTCTTTTCTTTAGGAAGCCGTGAAATACCGATAAATGTCTTATTTTGACTGATCGTTTTATACAGCATATATATATAATATCTTAAATGGCCTACACTGAGCTCCTACCTTCACTGTGAACAGATGTAGCAATGTCTTTCGATTTGGCACTGCAGGAATCGGTACGAAACAAAGGGACAAGAAAATCATTTTTTATATTCGAATTTCGCTGAGTTATTGTCAAACGTGCTGTGAGGCGTTAAGGTATTTGTAAAATTAATTCTTCAGATGTGAAGCAAAACAAAGGCAAGTCATTTTCAACCAATCAAATATCACGAACGTGGCCACCGACCGCAAAAGGATCGTTGGGTGCGTGTGACGCATTTTAATGTGGCTGGTTCTTCATGGGTCCAGTTGAAATAGTGATAAGACATCAGAGTAAAATCCCATTGTATTGAATATTCATATTTTTAACCTAGAAAATTCTAAACTGGGTTTGACTCTGTTAGAATACGTTTAAGTATTCTCTTTTGTGGTCACCTGTATTTGAAAGAAACAATTTGAGAAATCTTTCAATGCTTATACGGTAGCAATTTTTTCCAGTTGAAGTAACTGAAAGTATATGAGGAAATGCTTTGACGTTTCTTCAGGGAAACTAATCAAGACATACTGATGTATATGAATGTGAATTTCTTTGTATATTCCTCGGGATGTCGAGAATAAAAAAAGGCGCGAAAAATGGCTTTTCCCTGAGAAGCTTCCTTTTACAGGTACCAGTCCCTGGCAAGAAAGGGACAAGTTCACGGTCGAGTTGAGAACTCGCTCGCTATGTAGGTCACATTCATAGTGGAAAAATGTGAAACATGTTGCAGTTTAAAAGCTTCAATCAACTTCTTTTTCACTTTTATCCTTTTTTTCTGTGTTCCCATTCAAAATAGTGCTTTGTTGCTTTAAAGCCATCTTTCCCAATTGTTATCTTTGGTCAGTTTATCTGGAATTTTTTGCTGTCCGCCAAAAACATCTCGTAAATGCAAGCTGCCACCGGCCTCATGGTCATTATTTTCAATTGTGTAACCTGCTTTTGGAACAATGGATTCGTCCCAGCCTCTTCCTTAATGACGTAATATCGGTGAAATAGTAACAGAACCTATAAAGTCGCAGTTTTTACCGGCGTGATGGTAACTTCTCGCGTTTAATAAAACGTGGCGAACCATTATTTACAACAAAAATGGCCGTGATAACATTGTCGATCAAGTCTTCTTTCTTTCAAAGGAACTTTGCTCTGGAATGCTTGATCAGTTTCATTGCTCAACCAGCCGGCTTAATCTCGTGAAGCGTTAAAAGACCAGATGAACCTAAAGAGAAAGTAATTAATTATTCAGCAATGTAGAGACGTTTAAGGGACTGAAGTTGAAAGACGCGAGCCATATTCGCCGACAGCTTTGCTACTGCAAGGGTAAGGAAGATGGCATTTTGCCTTTTATTTGTCTTTTACTTTTTTCGTTTTTTCTTAAGACTAATTCATCACTTGATAACTACTTAGGAAAATATTTTGAGTCACCCACTGTCTTTATTTATAAATTTCAATGTGGAATGAGTCACATTATTTTGATTTTAGATCAATTGTTTTTCATTTATGGGAATAACTTTTAATTCACTAAATCTGTTTACATCCTAAATAAGCAGACAGTAATTTGTAAGACACTGTTAAATTTAGATCTATTGCTAATTGCTAACATTGCATTATGTCTTGGTTTTCTTCTTTACTTATAAGTTCAAATTTAGCAATGAGTCGGGCGCCTTTGTTCACATTCAAAACCTCCATGACCACCGAAAAAAATCGCATACCAAAACACTCTTCAGCTTTCAATAGCATCTAACTCGCTATGAAGAACTTAGAATTTATACAACGTTTATGTTATTACAAATAAATCGAATTTACGACGACAACACAGTCGGTTAAAGAGGTTCGCTTGATGCCTGGAAGGTCTTGATAAGTTTACCGATGATTTACTGCTACGGTTTATAAGAAAATGATCTTTAGAATACTGTCTAGATGTTTCTGTTTCGCGTAGTTATAAATTAAATTGTACACGAAAAAATGAGATTTAATAATGTCAATATTTTTTACTGTAGCTTTTTTCACCACTTTGAATACACGTATTCTAATTTACGATGCACATAATAAATGTGAAAGGTTGGGAAAACTAATAATCAAAAATTTCTTCATGAGACGTTTTTAGACGTGTTTTAAAATTGCTGAATAATTTTCTCTTTTTTCTCGTAATTGTTTTCATTTTAACGCGTGTTTTATTCCGTATAATGTAGTATTTTTCATAATTTCATTTACTTTACAAAACATTATTTCTTCTGCTACACATGCCACCCAAATCAAAATTACTTTTAACTCGCTTAAAACCGTGTTCACATTGTACTTCTCTCCACTGATTAACATATTTTTGTTTTGATAATTTTCCTGGAAATTTGGTGATCAATCAAGGCCGCATTATCTAGTTGATGAGTTTCTATATTCTCACAACCTGTCTGCTTGTTTTTTTATTGATATGCAAGGAGAAAATAGATGCAAATCTGTGGAAAGTAAAATGGAGTCAGGGAGTCTCAAACAGTAAAATAACAACAATGTTTTTTTTTCTCTTCTTGATAGATGGGTTTACTACTGGTGTTGGGTTCTGTCCTCTACATCGCTTCACTCGCCTCGGCGACGTCTCTCGGTAAGATTTCTCCTTATTCTTAAGTTTTAAGCACTAACAGGTCACTGTGTCACTAGTTATTATTACATCACAGTTGATCCCAGCTACGTACAAAACAAATCCGGCAAAAAAGGTTTTATCTTCATGAATTTTCGTATCAGTGAAGACGAGCTAAAGAAAAGAACGGCACGAAAGAAAGTATAAAGCCAAGGGGAGAAGGGTTTTTCTTCTCATGGTTTTAATCGCCTTTTTTATAACTAAAAATGACCAGTTATGTGTTAATCGGATGCCACAAAAGCGCTTGATTGGTCAATTGTAGGTGACCTGTGCCATTTCCGGTTAATGGCAACACCGTTAATCATTCATAAATAATAAGTTTTGCCATCGCCTTAAAGAACGCACGGAAAAATTTCCATATATTTTTGTAGAAAAAATATGTTTTTTAAAGTTTCCTTCAATTTAAAAATTAATTTGTAGATAAAAAAAATCCGCAAAATACTACGGCAAAGCTCCTTTAGAAATTAAGTTTAGTCCGATGCTCTTCGGAACAGCTTCCTATATTTCTTTCTCGTGTCGAAGAGAAATGTAAAAATGGTTTATATAGAATCATTAGTTGGAGTGACTTTTCCTTTACTAATATTATTTTCCCAGGTCGAATCCGTACTGATTGCATTAGTTTGTTAGGAGAGTTTGGAGGTGTATAAAAGACATTTTCCCCTCGTTGATAATTTAGATGTTTATATATTAGCTCTATTAACTCATTATAAAAGCTATTTTGTTCCTTTTTTTGGGCTATTTTGTTCAAGAATTGCTTTTTAACCACAAATCAAAATAATTTATTTAGTGTTAATGGCATTAAACCTGTTGTCATAGCTGGTCCTGATACGCGTGGTGCTATTCAAAACATTCCCTCATCAGTTTTCTCGTAGTGCTAATCCTTCGGATTCAAAACAAGCTTCTTATTACTTTTCGTTGTTCTTTCTATTTATACAGAACACTTACGGCACTACAAAAGAAGCCCCAATCCGTGTCCGCCAGGATGTCCCTCGTCCTGCGCTCCTGCTTGTCAAGTAACATGTTGTTCGCCCGCTCCGCCACCACCCCCACCCCCACCACCGCCTCCACCTCCACCTCCTCCCCCACCACCACCTGGTCCCCCAGGTATGGATGGACCAATGGGACCACAAGGACCTCCAGGACCCGACGGCCCTAAAGGACCATCAGGGCCCATCGGTCTACCAGGCCCCGTCGGTCTACCAGGTCTTCCCGGAGCCCCAGCAGGTAAATATTGTAGTCAAATTCGTGGCCGAGTGGTTTAGGGCACTGGTGTTGTAATCTGGAGGCTCTTGGTTCAAACCCTCCACCCTGCTGCTAGTTGGATTTGTTCTCGGTCGTCCCGAGTTCAAATCCCTGGTCACACTTTGTATATAGCCAACTGGGCTGCCTCCTGTAAGTTGGGATGTTGGAATTTTTAACCATGTTATGTTTATTTGAATATTGGTTATTTCCTCTGTTTTAGTGGCATGCCTGTAAACTAGCTCTCTCGAAGCTAAGTGTATGACCACTATAAGCAACATTTACATTTTAACATTACATTTTACAAACCAAACACGATCGGTTGGTGTTAAGAGTATGTTTGACGCAACAAGTGCAAGCACTAACCATTTCGTAAATGTGGTACTGTAGACATTAGACAGGTTAAGCTTCACGTTTATTTTTACCGCGAACGGCAAAAAGGAAACTTTTACCGTTTGAAGTTTATCGCTCAGAACGTCAAAGTGAGTAGTTTCGTGTTTGGTGTGAGTCAGTAAATTATTTTCCATCTTTCTGATGGATATATTCATTAATTAGAGAAAAAATGAGAAGAATCAGCAACATTCTGACGTTTGCCGTTTGCCGTTAGAACGTGAAGCTTAAACTCTCTATTTACGTATGACTCGACTGTGTATAAATTAACGACAGAGAGGGGCCAGGATAGAAGTAAAGAGAGCCAATAGACGACCAGTGCAATCTAGGGAATAAAGTCTCGTCTACAATTAATGGGCTCTTACTGAATTAAAGTAACTGCATGTAAACGACTACATCATATTCGATCTTTTGTGTTTATTCAACCCTAGGCCCACCCGGACGTGATGGCCCCATGGGACCTCCCGGGCCCCCTGGTAACCAAGGCGCACCTGGAGATGCTGGACCACCCGGTAGGTCCATAACTTTACGTATTTCTCCATATTGAAACTTTAATTTATTACAAAAAAAACGCAACAAAATCGTAAGTTTCAACTTAGGCAGTCTTCCTTTTTGGTCAATCCTTCATTTTAAGAAGAGTAAATTCATGTTACAAGAAGCCTGTGTATATGTGTATATGTGCAGTTTTCTCGAATGCCTTGAGGTCACTGTTTCTAGTGGATATCAAATCTAAAGGTTCTGGTGAAAACAGGTGAAACTTAAACGCAAAGTTTAAATTTGGTGATGATCTTACAATACAATACAATTTTAATGTCCATACGTTGATGTCCACATCTTGTAGTAGTGTTGGCCTGTCGCACAACACTGTTGCATGCCCTGTGAAAAGAAACGTTCTTGCGTGTATTACCGCACCTTTTGCAAGTTGCGGCATGATGTAGATAGCAGTTTGTAGATAGCATGATGTAGATAGCAGTTTGTGGGAGGCGTGGTGGCCTAATGGCTAGTGCGCTGGACTCCGGATCGGGCGGTCCGGGTTCGAGCCCTGGCCAGGGTGCTGTGTTGTGTTCTTGGGCAAGACACTTTACTCTCATAGTGCCTCTCTCCACCCAGGTGTATAAATGGGTACCGGCGAATTTACTGCTGGGGGTAACCCTGCGATGCACTAGCATCCCATCCAGAGGGGAGTAGAAATACTCCTAGTCGCTTCATGCTACGGAAACCGGGATAAGCTCCGGCCTGATGGGCCACTAGGCTCGTAAGCAGACTTTACCTTTACCTAGATAGCAGTTTATTTTTGTGCACATGTTGCCACAATGTGCAGCATTGATGATGATATGCGTAGCAACACTTTTACACATGTGCGAGAAAGTGCTGTCCTTTTGAACTGACCATATGCTAGAGAGGACATTGTGCTTCTGACAGCTTTAACATTATTGTTTTTATATTTGTCAATTTAGGACCTCCTGGTCTCCCTGGTGCTGCAGGACCCCCAGCTCCACCCCCAATGCCCGGCCCCTGCCCAGTGGTGTGTTCTCACACATGCATCCGATCCTGCCCACCGCCATGTTGCCGTCGCTGAGTACCTGAAGACAAGTTGCGTTTGAGCGATCCTGTTGCTTAAGTTTATAGTAGTTTGAGAAAGTTTGAGAATGGAGGTTTCTTTTTCACTAATAAAATGATTTGTCAAAACAAACGTGTTTCATTTGTATATGAACATTTTTTAAATAAGGTAGAACGGCATGCGACAAGAAGCTGGAAAACTAAAGTGGAATATTTGACATTTTCCTGCATTTCAGTTTAGATGATTAATTTCCACGTACAGAATAGAGAAGTGTTACAATTGGAAAAGGAAAAATTACATATTCAATTTTAGTGTCTTTATTGTGTTTAATAAAATGTTTTTATCACTTGGATAATCACGTTCATCGCACGAAGTATCACGTGTTTGGCGAGTTTCCTGATGTTATTTTTCTTCTGAACTTTTCATTCTTTTCAAGTTATCTTATCTACATTTTTACACCTCCTATCTACAGTTCTTCTATCACTTACAAGTTATACATAACATTCAGTGTTGCCTATATACACACATCGTCTTCTAAAATACACCCACTCTTAACGGGACTATCTACAATGTAAAAAACTTCCCAACATCGTAAATCTTATGAAAAATTGTTGACGCTGCACCAGCTAAGTGTTTATCTCAACATTCACAAAAGCCCCTTTTTAACATCTCAATGATAAATTGCAAACATGGTAAAAATTGTAAAAAGCTACCTAAGGATTTCCAAAGACGACACTTGTGGCAAATATGCTGGTTCTTTCCCCTCACACACTGCCCCTTTTATTGCCACCTTGTTACTTAAAATCGGTAAGCCAATAACTGCTTTCATCTTCTAAATCTTTTTTTCCAGTTACTTGATTATAAAGAAAATATAGCTCAAAATGTTGAGCTTGTTTGGTTTCTTTCTACAAATATTCTACAATCTGCTTCTCTTCATGCCTCCAAGAAGCAAACAGATTTTGTTTCATTTA
Organism: Meandrina meandrites; assembly: GCA_963693305.1. Lineage (NCBI taxonomy): Eukaryota > Metazoa > Cnidaria > Anthozoa > Scleractinia > Meandrinidae > Meandrina > Meandrina meandrites. The sequence continues at coordinate 30,984,759 of OY855908.1, forward strand.
TGCAATCGATCAATAGCAAAAATAAACCACACCTTTAATAAACTCACGTTTTTTTCAAAATTTACTCATGTTCATGCAATCAGCTAGCAGTGGTTTATAAAAACAAATGCAGCTGCCAACCAACAAACTATCGATTTACTCCTTATGCTGGAATCATTTAAGAATTAACACGTTTTCAATTGGCTGTGATTTGAAGGGTAACAAACGCAGGTTTTCAGGATATTCAACCATGTTGTGACGTCAGCAGGACTGTTACCAACCAGTGCTTTTCCAGTGCTGTCGGTCCTGACATAAGTTTTTGACCAGAAGCTCCTGAGGGTAGTGAATGTACAGGAAGAAGTGGCACACTCGAATTCAAATACATCGCGATCGTTTAGGTTGTTGATATGCTATTAAAAGGAAAGTAGAAACGAAACTACAATCGCATTATATTCATATCAACACAATCATTTCCTACGTGTATGTTTACCGAACAAAATGGCGCCCAGCGACAAAGGTCTAAACTGAGTTGGTTTGGATTAATTGTATTTCAATCGTCCCCTGACCCTTGCTCTTTTACTGTGACGATGGCATTTTTTTACCTTAAAGTGTTATTTTGAGGGAGTTTTTTTTTTTTTTATCAGAAGAACTCTAGTATAATCGTCCACCTCACAACAGTCTTCTTACCTCAATAACCAAAGTTCTGTTTCGTATTGCAACCACATAACTGTCTTCATAACTCCATTTCAAGCAAACAATAAGTGACTCATTTACGTACTTCTTTAGCATCAGAAATTCTATAACAAAGAATACCAGAAAATAGTTAAATAACCACAAGTTTCAAAGGCACTTAAATATTGCAGCTATCTGCTGGGATTTTGGTTGTCACGTTATTATGATTACATCAATATTTAACAATTATTCACCGAAGTGGAAGTGAATAGTGGTGGATATTTATCGAGCCGCGAAGCGGCGAGGTAAATATCCACCACTTTCACTGAGGTTTTTCACTAGGTTTTAACGAGCGGCTGCTTTCGACTTTAGGACCTTTCGTCAAAGCAAAAATACAAAAGAAAATTCATAAGTGGGTTGTCTCCTCATAAATTGCAATTGGTTGCCTCTAAATCGTCGTCCCAAACAAACAGATCTTGTGCACCGTCCGCCATCTTGAATGAACTTGTGCACTCTCAGAGTCACGTGATGGGTCTCTTCAACATCGGAGACCGCGCTATTGTTTAGTTCTTTGAAGTTCGCCGGCTTTCATAACCAATCTCCTCTTCTAACTATGGTTGAGCTTGGTTTGACGAGTATTTTCATCGGTTTCTCATGTGACTGAATTAATTTTCAATTACTTCATAACAGAAACGGGAAGCGCTCGGCAATTTGTAAAAATCATGTGTACGAAATGAGGGAATGTTGCCCTTTTTAAGTTACCGTATTTTCTCAATTAAACGCCCCGGCGTTTATTTCAAAATTGGCCTTGTGGACCCGGCGTTAATTTGAAGCCGGCGTTTAAACGGGGCCCGGCGTTTATTCATGAAATGAAATTTTCTGAGTCTTTGAGGATGATTATTACCAAAAAATAAGTGAAGGTAAATGTCGTACACATCCCAATCGAGCTCTCTTCCAGTCTTCGCTTCTTTGTTAAACATGGAGGCTAAAGTGAGACAGGAATTCTACCGAGCTAGCAACTTGGAACAAAGCGCCTTGAAGTCCTGTATTGCCTGCATGTATTACTTTTCACTGTACAATATCCTTTCAAAAAGGACAACTCATGACAAGACTAAAACAACTTATAAACAAATAAAACGATGTAGGGATCCACGCGACTTTAGTGACAGTGAGCACTATAACACACGAAGGAAAGTGCATCATCAGTAATGAGACCTCATGACAACACGAACATGTTCATGGCTTTTCCTTTGAGCGTTTATTAAGATTCAACAAAATACCATAGCGTACTGGTATACCACAGTAGTGCTATTTATATGGGAAAAATCAACTTTTTGGTTCGAACGCAAATAAACGCCGGGGCCTCGATTAAACGCCCCCGGCGTTTATTTAAAAGACGACCGTTTTGACCCGGCGTTTATACGAGGCCGGCGTTTAATCGGGGTCCGGCGTTTAATTGAGAAAATACGGTATTCTTAAAGATGAAATTTTAAGCACCCCATTTTCTATTTCTTCGCGTGAGAACCTCTGGTTGAAAGTTTGCCAGCTTTGCCACTTTTTAATTATCTCCCAAAGGTCGCGTCCACAACTTAATTAATGAATTGTTTTCTGAAGTTGTTTTAACTGTGATAACACTTGAGTTTTCTATATATGTCAGTACGTTTATTATTATGCCTCATACAAAACTGACCCGTATATTTTGAAGAGTCATTACAGGAACCAGTGAAAGACAATCGAGTCGGAGCAAAAGGGGCGTTCGACTGCAGATGGACCCGCAGAAGGTTCCCGCTTCCCGTTATTCCACTGCCCTGTGTCTTTCGGATATAAGATTGAATTAGGCGTTTTGTCGTTTGTGGCCTTCCGGTGCAACAACAAGAAGAAACAGCAATCAAAAGGACCACAACGTGGATCTGTGAAGATGAAATTTGTCACTAATTACGTCGAGATAAATAACCTACAATATATGGCTGTCACTAAAGATGGCTGAGTTTTTTAGTTGTTCACGCTTCTCAATTCACTTTACGCGTCGCTTGAAGAAAAGAGAACAGGGCATAATTTTTCGAACGACACATTAAGACAAGAAGTAAACAGAGAGGGTAAAGGCAGAAAAACAGTATTATTATTAAGGAAATAAATTATAAATAGAGGATTTAGGTGCCTCTGCAGACCTCTTCAGGGCCATAGCCAGACTTTTGATACAGACGAGGCAAGATTTCAGATCCGCTAGGGTGATTCTTGGGGCATGCCTGCCGAAAGGCTACTTTCAGCATTTTTGATACGGTATTTCAAAAAAATCAATCTTGTTCAACTGGGGGTTATTTTCCCAACTAAACGTATTGTCTTTTAATTTTGGGTTAAAATCTGGACGATCTTGCCTCTTGCTTGCTAGCTACGGCCCTGCTCTGTCAAGGGATTGGTCCAATTATCAGGGACTCAAATGTGGCAGACCTAAGTATAGAAGAAGAGAAAAAAACAAATTTTGGACTTTGTAAGTATAGAAGAAAAAAAACAGATTTTGGACTTTGTAATCTTCACCTTGGAACTATTTAGATACCGCAACACTTGTTATTATTGTCAAAACAACACGATACCGTTGTTATTTGAGGAATTTCGGAATCACGGCAATTCTGGCCGTCATGAAAATGTCGGTTAAGTGATTAATGTCAATAAAGGACAGCTATATGACAGCCAGCGACTTCAAGGTTTAAAGGGGCAGTCTCACCAAAATTAAGTTGGTATTAATTGGAAGTCCACTTATAGTTGCCTAACCTTGCTAAAACGCACTGCACTAGTCACGAAAATTGTTAAAAAAACTGGTGTGGCTACGAACAGGTAGGAAGGAAATGGTCTAAAACTTTAAAACGTCGGCCCGACCTTTTCAAGTTTGACAGTGTTACTTGGAGAAAAATCGCTAAAAAACAATGATTATGGTTTGTTCATGTCTTATAGAAACAATTCATGTCTTTCTTGTTGCTCAAAGGTTATTTTGTTGATCGGTGGGTACATCTGATAATTTTATCATAGTTTACACAAACACTTAGAAGATCTCTCGTGATACTCCCCCTTTAAAAGCCAAAATCAAAGGCAATGATCGTGGTCTTTTTAACATTTAGACTCGTTTACTTTGTGCAAGGGGTGCCGGGGAGGGGGTCTTTACTGCATGTCCGAGTTGCATGTCGCTCATAAAAAGCGAGGTCTAGTTACACTTTTAACGGGACACAGTCCAAAGTCTATAATAACAGGTGTTTAATCCAAAAATAAAGAATCCTGTTCCCTTTCAATCAGCAGATAGACAAGGATGAGAGGGCCAATCAGATTCGCGGATTTGATATCGGCCAGAATGAGGCTCCATGCTACAAACAAATGCTGAACGATCTATATTGCAAATTCGCAAATTTCCAAATATATTACACGAAAAGAGATGAATGTTCATGCACCCCTTCCACCTGGATTCAGCAAAAGCTTCGTAAACGAATGCCCTTAAAATTCCATTACTACCGGACATGCTCCAGTGATCGAGCAAACAGGAGTGAAAGTTTCTTACTGCATGTGATTCACGTGCTCGTTTTGGGGAGATTGTCAGATTTGTATAAACATGTGCAGAAAGTCGTCCCTCAATATCTTTCACAATTGTTACGAGTCTAAACCAAGACAACTTTTACATCGAAACCCACATAATATAAAGCTGATTCTATTGAGTCAATTCGTTCGATATAGGCAGTCAGCATTATTTTAGGCTTGTAAACCCTTTTCCATCTAAACGTCAAACCCATCAACTCGACCTTCGGACTCCGCCAAAGCAGGAAATCCAAGTTAAAAATAGAATCATACTATATATATAAACATAGTCTGTAAGATAATAATTACCCTTTAGTCGAGGTACAAACCACCGGCACCACCTCTGCACTAAATAAAAAATTCGGCCAAATGCCAAACTCCACAACAAGGGGCTCCTATTATGCTCACGAAATCCGTCGTGTCCCTGGGGTCACATTTTTACATTTTTTAGGAGCACTTCGCTGCCTGGAGCAAGGATTTTAAATTTCACTTCTATTGTACAACCAAATATTCTGGCTTCAGGATTTCATGCTTTGAACAGCAAGTTTGACAACAAGAAAAAAAAAGGGCATTTATCTCTGTTTTTAAGAAACCAACGCCTTGTAGCCTACAGGTGCCACAGGGTTTATTTTTTGTTCACGAGGAGCGGTGAAAGCAACAAGAGTTAAACTGCGGTTTAGCGGCTTCCCCCACACAGCCAACCCTCTCTACGTTCGTTCTCTACGGTAAACGCCTTGATAACGAAAGATAAGGCTGATCACATTCCATCCAAAGAAAATAATCGATTCACCGCTTACATCCACCGAAAGAGCTATTTGTTTTAATAAACGTTGTTCAAAATACGTGGATTCGATCAGTCTATATAAATAATCTTTGCTTTATCGCTTCTATCATCGGAACAAAGCCCATGTATTAGCGGATGATTGCCGGATTCTACGCTGCATCTGGGTCTTAATTCTAATGCCCATGCACTTGTAGTTGTTACATTTAACCCTAACTACTGCATGGGCAGCTGAAGTACTCGGCTCCACGACTGGCGCTATTTATTCTGTAAGTGATGCGTTCTATACCTTTTGAGAACAAAGCCTGTTCCTTTACTATCCTCTATTATCAGGTACAATTAATTCCTCACCGGGGAACTTCTTTCCCCTCTACATATTTTTCTATCAATTATTTTGTTATAAAGAAAAATCGGCAAGGCCTTCAGGAAGGGTCATTTGTATGAATCGTGATAAAAACCCGATTGACAGAGTCTTTACTTCTGCTATTCACCCTCTGAAGCCCATTTTGAGACTTGCGATTCCTCTCTTGCGTTTACCCCCTTAATAAACGCTCATCTAAAATTTAGTTACGTAATTAGTGATGGAAAACATACCTTTTGTGTAACAGCCAAATCTTTAATCTCCAAGAATCTCATCGCGCATTGGAGTAGGGAAAAGAAAACACGTATTTACCGCCAAGTCTTGATATGATGCTGTTTTCAATTTGTCCTTCGTGCACCATCCAAAACTATTCCCCTCCCACGCGAATGAAACACTGGCAATTTATATATTTTCGCAGGGGTACTCTTTAAATGACAAATGATAAGAACCCCCTTCTAGCGCTTCAAGTCAGTGAATGCCGACACTGTAATCTTCAAAGCGCTAACAAGTGAACGAGTCAATTAAACGAACGTCAACTGCCATGAAGAGGCTAAGCTCATTAGTTTGTACCTTGCGCAATAACATATCATAAAAGTATTCATCATATAAAGTAACTTTCAAAATATTGCCTTTTGAGAAGTTGTAATTAAAAGCAGTTTTTGATACTCAATAACAATTTTTATTGGAAAACACTTCCTGTACTTGAACCTTATTTCCTTAACATGATCGTAGATGACTGGGTTGTTTTGGCGCGTAACTTTTCTTTGGCTGGACCAACGGGAATTCTTCAGCTCTTCCTGTCAAAATAAGTGGATTTCTGTTTTCCTCGATCACACTGACACCGAAATCACAAATTAATTGTAAGACTAAGGATAATTAGCAACTGACGGTGCATGTGGTGTTCTACGATCAAAGAAACCATGCCATCATCTTACCGACAATCGGTGCAAAGAGACATCTTCTTTTCGTTATCGTTATCAGATGCAACAAGGCTGGGGAGCTACACAGGAAGACTATTTAGCAGGTGTCTACCAAATGGAACTCCCACATCACTGTAAACAACAGCACAGAAAGACAAACATTACATAAGAAGCCACTCATTGCGTGAACGTTTTTGAGCACCTTTAACCCATCGAGATAAGGAAACGCCGGCTTTTCCTTTTGTTAAGCACGCGACCACTGGCAGCACGCGATCTCACAAAAAGCTTAGCACGTTTCCATTTGGAAGAAGGTACATCATATGGCTTTCAATTACTGCCAGCCATTTATTGCAAATAATTTAACATAATGAGCAGAAGATATAAAATCTCTAGTGGGCACTTTCAGGTAGTTGACACTTCAACATCCACACATAGCAGAACAAATTAAATTAAATTATATCAGTGCAGAGCTATCGCTGGATTTTTGCCATAGCTTGTCAGAGGACATAGCGCGCATGCAAGAATGGCGTCAACCGGTTGTAGGACTCCCTTACTACCATTTACGTTCAACCGTGAAGCGTGAACATTTTTTCGCGAAGGTTTACTTTTCAAACGTTGACGGCTTAGACTCAAACCTGTCACGTTTGACCAATGAAACGTTTGCGGTTTCAACGCGAAATTGACAACATTTATGGCGCCATACGATCATGTTTTGTTCGCGTGCAGTACATGTTTTAATTACGTTTCTTTCGCCCGCTTCGACTCCTGGACGGTAAATCCTTCCAAACTTGTTAACTTTTCGCGTATCCACTGCAAGAGAATGTTTTCGGAGCAGAATTAATTTATCAAAGTGGGTGGAAAAAAAAACATGTACTGCACGTGAACAAACCATGATCGTATGGCGCCACAATTAACGTGACAGGTATGACTCTAAACCGTTAACGTTTGAAGAGTAAACCTTCGCGAAAAAACGTTCATGCTTCACGGTTGAATGCAAATGGTAGTAGTTGATCACGATTGAGATCGGAGTTGTTATCGGCAAAATAATGCCAACTATTTTGACTCGTCATTACGCAATTCCGAACTGTAATTTTTTTACCTAAACTGGAAGTTTAAGATCTGAGAATCATTTCAGATCTTCTAAGATAAATCGAGTTCTAATTCATTGACCTTGCGAATGATCCATTCTGGTGGAGCATCAACGTGCAACCAGCTGGAGAAACACTATAGCAGTAACAGTGAATGTTTTCGAATCATTTTTTAATAGCAAAAGTGTTTTATTTCTTTAATAATACCATTTCCTTATTTCTTGTCGGTAGGCCTGTTCAGTTGTAGATGCATATATAGAGGACGCAGCAACAGGGTCTGAATGGAGTTATCACATAATTGATACAAAAATCGGTCGAAATTCTAACTGTGAGAAATGACCCTGTTTTCAACCAATGACCCCAGCGATCTAATAGCAGAGAAATCGCCGAAAGACCACCTAGCAAGAAAGGGAAAGAGGAAACTTGATCAAAATTCTAACCGTTAGCTGAGTAACAGAGATCTTCTTCGCCGAGACTACAACTGATAACAGAGATTGCATCACCCCATCCAGACCCTCGTGCTAGGAAAACTTTGACCCAGGAGACAAAGTCGGGTGGATCACTTGTTATTCTTATTGCGGGCGAGCAAAAGCGAGCTCGCAGACTATTCTTGACGTCAGCGGCACTTTCTTAAAGCGGACTTTTGGAATTCCTTTGTTCTTCCAACTGGAATGAATGGTATGTGAGCAAACGGCAGAGCAAAGGCCCTGGTGTTCAGTTCAAGGTCCGTGGTCATTGTTCACGTGAATTTCGTGTTGATGGCACAGAATTGAGTAATGCAATTTTCCGAAGCACATGTCACGTCCGGCGTTTACTTGTACAAGCAACTGGAGGCTAAACTGCAAACTTTGGGGCTAAAAATGAAAAGGAGAAACACCGGTCAATTTTTAAGTGGCTTTAAAATGGAAAATACAGAGTGCTAAAACCTTGCTGATGAAGGATTCATCTTCCTTTCACGGCCGCGAAGACATGGTGTCATGGCACTTCCAAATGCGTTTTGAATGCACATCACAGACTTGAACACAGACTTTTAAGTCTTTTAAAATGCGGTTTCTAAAGACTTCTGAGAACAAAATGGTAATGTTTGTTATTACTTCAAGTTTGGATGGAATTTTCAGAAGGATCGGTAAAGCCGTTGAGTGAATAATTGACTGCAGAAGCCGTTCGCAAAAATCTGTATGCAGAATTGCACGGCTTTGAAATTTTCGATATTTTGACGCTTTTGAATACATTTCTTGGCTTCTTCTTAACTGGAAATAAACATGAAACAAATTTCTTTCAAGTTTCTCCCATTTCCATCTTTAGTCCGGAATTTTAGGCTTTTGAAGCCGAACAGATTTGACACGCACGCGCACGTAGGCGTGTTGTTATCTGACACCCATCTTTTATCGGGACGTGCTTCAGTTGTTTATTTAGCGGCTTTGTTTTGAGTTGTGTTTATAGATTTAGAAAGTTACTACAATGCGTCAGAAAATACAAAGGGGTATGTTTATTAACATTTAAAGGAAAGGAAAGCGTTGAAGGCGTTGCTAGTGTTCATTTTGTGCTGGGAACTCTGAAGTATTGTAAGCGATTTTTACGCTGTTTCAAGCCGCCGTGATTTGTAAATACTTTCAATCTTCTCAAATTACCGCTTTTCTGCACCAAGAACGCGAGGAAATTAGGCATCAAACGGTCTCTAATAAACTTTCATTTTTTATAATAGTAATAATTAAAATTTCTAGGGGGCAAATTCACCTACGAATGCCATCAAACACATCTAAGACGGAACTGAAATACGCAACTGCATAAATCAACAGCAGGAAACTGCAGCCCCGCGCGTCTCCCTCGCTTCTCCCACGCTATCCGCAATGTCTATTCTATCTTGCAACAAACATGGCCGCCCGCACTTCCTAACCATTGGTTACTGCTAGCAGTATGTCTTTATGTCTCGTATTTTAATAGCCTGCGAGCAGGCTCTCTTTGGGGGCCGCGAGTTTGGTGGCAGCGGCGAGCGGCCGCGAAATAGCGAGCCGCTGAGTGGGTGAGCAAAGCGAGCCCGTGAGCAACGAGATGCTCGCTCCGTTCGCCGTAACTCGCGGCTTCGCCACTCGAGCGTTGCCCCCAGAGAGCCTGCTTGCAGGCTAGTTTTTTAATAAATGACGAGGATTAGATAAAGTTATACCCCATTCACACCAAAGCTTAAAC